>CAHIKZ030001868.1:1570000-1612500 GCA_903632075.3 Acanthosepion pharaonis
AGTAACTAAGTAACCTTGGCACCTATAAGTACCCGAGCAGTGGCTAACACCTCTATCAGACGCATGAGCTGATAACTGGACTCAAGCTTAAAATGGCATAAAAAGAATCAAGATCGACGTATAAACACGTCTTTTTGAACGTAATGTTTTTACCGAAAGTGTCTGAAGAAGACATTTTCGGTAAAAACGTATATACATGTCTACGCTGGGGAAGGGGTTAATAACTAATCAACTGACAGAAAATTTCAAGTTGAGCGGGACCCCTATCATGTTACTCTCGTTTCATTTGCATTCAATTCAAATTGGCTGCATTTCATTCAAATTAATGTAAATTGTTACTACCTGGGCGAGAGATTGAAGTCGCAATTAATATGACGCCAAATTCAAGAACCAAATCTTTTATCCGCTAAGCTATTGTAACTCAAAACGAAATACCCCAAAGCCTGGACAGTAGAATAAGAACAATTCATCGCTTTTAGTAAATAAAGGATTTAGATAGAAATTCCCCGAAGGTTGCTAGTGTTATAACCTAGAAAAGGTTACTGCATGAGGAATAACAAAAGGGAGGTTGGAAATGAAAATGGTAATCTTTATAACATCAACAAAATACAATACTCGCCAGCGGCTTGAAGTAGGTAAACCACTTCTAGTGGAGAACTACTTAGACAGCATATTACCCCCACTTACAATCGCGTCCCAAGTATTTATGAGGATTAGGACATATGCATTATTGTTCATAGGTATGGTATATAACACTTTTTAACATTTCTGAAACACATACCATGACATGCTTGTTTTTCTTTCCTATTGTAACCAAAAACACGTGTTCTCACCCAACCCCCAAGTTAAGCAATGTCAAGCCAGGTCATTAACTAGATGGGTGATCATTTGGAAATACCAGGTGATGTAAGCTTTCCATGTGCGACTGTTGTCATGGATAACGACTGGAAATGAGAAACTGATCTCCAAGATTTCCCATCCATTTATTCAAGCTCATCAATTATGTTACGCATTCCTTTCCTCTGCCCCTCTTTCTCTCAGGCTGATCTGTGAGTATCAAATTTTCCAATCCCTTCCAACAAAAAATGTTGTTTAGGAATATAAGTCCACTGAAAAAGCATTTGGTTAGTTGTGTTGTGCTAGACAATTTTCTGTTACCAGCATATATATATTGCTCGTTTATAAATCTATCATTGGTTCACAAACTGAATATTGCTATCACACCTGGTCTGCTGCTGCTGTTATATATTTTCAGATTCTTGACAATGTCCAAATAAAAATCTGCAAATTTATCGGTCCTGACCTGGCATTACGGCATTTGTCACTTTCCCACAGCCGTAGCGTAGCTTCCTTATTTCTTTTCTTTAAATATTTTTATGGTAATTGTTCTAATGAGCTCTCTTCTACGTCTCGGAAATTTAAGCCTACTACTAGATTGGCAACTACTGTTTAAATAGTGAACTGCAACCGTAAGTTCTATGCTAATATTTTCTTCCTATGCTATATAGGACTCTTTACAGACTCATTGCTTTCTTTTTAACTACGATCTCTAAAATTTTAAATGCAGCATCAATTGACATCTTCTGTCGTTTTAAATTATATTCATGTGTTCTCCAAACTCCTTACTGATGTCTTCTTATTTTTGTTCATTTTCAATAACCGCTTCCGGCTTAGTGGTATTTTCGCCTTGCTTGGAGTGAAATGATGACAAACAAAGGCGGGGAAAGAAGGAAATGAGCATGTCCAATTAAACACTCTTTCTGAACTATGATTAAAGAAGTTGAAAATGAAAAGCCTTGCGGATACGTCAATGGAAAGTGTTGTCATCTCCTCTTAAATTTACAATATTGAATTTGTTACCTTCTTCCCTAATGACATTAATGCTATTCTCGACTGTCGTTATTTTCACATCATCAGGATGTGGGTTCGGTAGAAAATATTTAAAACCAAAAAAATAAAATAAATTAAATGAAAATAAATAAAAAAGCAATAGCTCGAATTCTCATTTCAATTAATTTGATGACAGAATGTGTCTACTTCAGAAGTCAGCAATTTTAAGTTGTTGCTTCAAGTATTTTATGTGATGGGGGCTTCTTTTAGAAAATTCGATTATTTTCAATTTCAAAATTGTTTTCGCAAGGTGTTTTTTCTTCCCTCCCTAATTCTGCTGCTCGATAATCTATCGATCAAGGAAGATCACAATCAGGGATTAATTTCCCTTGATTATCAAGTATCCTAATAATCTATGATTAATCATCTGCATAATCAAGAAAGCTTATGAAAGTGAAAGTGAAAGTAGGTGTTAAATGTGCCTTCATGGAAATGGGTTATTGAAATTTACTTTGAACATAAATATCATATCATTGCAGTGAAAAGAGAGAAAGTATGCACTGCATACACTTAGGAATAAAACATTCTCAGAAGCTATGAACAAAATTCTGTGTCATGTAATCTGAAAGAAACAGAATTATGCCTTCCGTAATATTTTACTGAGTCGAATTTACAGAGAATAAAAAAGTATCTGCAATGTTATAGGTACGGCATTGCAACTGAGGATGTTAAGAGTTTTTTTTCTAGTTGCTTCACTGCTTTCACTGTTTCATGCTAAATAATTTTACTTGCTGTAACCTTGGAAACATGAATTATGTTTTTAGCTGTGTCTTTAAAACCCAGTAATTTTAAAAGTTACTCCAAAATTCGCTTGAGCAGGAAATGGAACTAATGTCTTTAATTTAATTACAAAATTAAATTCAGGGCTTTTAGCTTCCATTTTTGAAACATGGTTAGAACTGTGTAGCGAAAAAAATCCATATTTTAAATCAATTAATTTATAATATATATATATGGAAATTTCTAAGAGTTAACCTGTAGAAAAGACAATATTCCCTTATGCTAATGTAATTAGCAACTGGAAGAAAATAGAAAACGCTATTTTCATACTGTTAACTGAACATTAATTAATTATTTAATTAAGCTAAGGACATTTTGTTTTTGTTATTATTAGTTACTTTGATTAAATATTTTTCATTTCATTTATTGCATTGAGAAAGTCCACATTAGACGAAACACGTCAGCAACTATTAGTTTTCCTATTGTATTTTATATTTATAAATATTGTCTTTTTCTACAGGTTATATATATATATATATATATATATATATATATATATATATATATATATATATATGGAATGTCAACGTAGTAACTGAACTGTTTGAATCCAGTTGTGGTTACATAACTAACTAGTAGATAAAAAGAATGAAAAATCTTAAACTTCTCGACATTTGGGAAGAGACAAAGTATTGTTTAAATTTAAGTTGAAAAGAATTAAAAGGTGTTGACTGATGTAGAAAATAAGAAGGAAGAAGAAGGTAGAAAAAGAAGAAAAAGAAATCAATTGAATAAATGAAAAAGGGAAAAGAAAAAAGAAAAAGTGCAGCTGCCCTAAGGAGAAAAAAAAATTAAAAGAAATAAAAAGAAAAGAGGAAAAACAAAAAAAAAGAAAAAAAAAGAAAAAAAAGTGAAAGAAGAAGAGGGAAAAAAGAAGGAAAAGAGAAGAATGAGAAATAAAGAAAAGAAAAAAAAGAAAAAAGGAAAGAAAAGAAAAGTAGAAAGGGGAAAACAATAAAAGCAAGGGGAAAGAAAATATGGAAAAAAGAAAAATAACAAAGAAAAAAAATAGAAGCAAAGAAAGGAAAGGAAAAAGAAAATGGCAGGTAAAGTAGAAAGAGAACAAAACTGAAAAAAAAGAAGAGAAAAAACAAAAAAAAAATTCAGACCAAGTCAAGAAAAAAGGGAGGAAAATTTGAAAGAAACAAGAAAAAAAAATGCAGAAAACTAAAAAAAAAATGAGACGCAAGCTATAAGCTGAAGGCGATAAAATTAAAAAAGAAGGCCAAAAGACACTCTCGCAAACATACACATACATACGCGCGTGCGCGCACACACATACATGTGTGTATGTTTGTGTGTTTGTGTGTGCGTGTGTGTGTGCGTGTGTGTGTGTTTGAGGGTAAATACATACATTATTCTGTGCAAAGAAATAATACACGTTTTAGAAGGGTATAAAAAAGTGTATAAAAAATAACCTAAAACTCTTAAGATGTCTACAACTCTAAGCCTTTTAAACGCAGACATTACACACCTGTTTATTGGTGGCACAGTCGGCCTCTCAATTGAATGACAATGTCATGAAAAGTTTTCTACCACATAAGGAGAATGCTTTTAACAAATAGACTAGTTCAAGCCTTTAGCCTTGATGGAGACTGGGATAGCTACAAATTTCTCGCCAACACTATAGACCAATGTTTCATGCACTGCATCACGGATGATTATGGCTCTCCACAACTCCCTGTTTTAGTTACAATAAATAATATTTTACTCTTTACCCTCTCTTTTTTTTCTCTGTATCCTGCCATCTATTCCCTTAAACGCATTAAACAGGTGACTTAGAATGGCTAAAGAGGAAAGAAGGCTTTCTTATCCTCATAATCGCTTTCACTCAGTAACCATTTGCGTCTTAGTGGTTTTATTGTCTTGGATGGGGTAAAAATTATATATATATATATATATATATATATATATATATATATATATATATACATATATATATATATATATATATATATATATATATATATACTCAATACATTCAGTTTGATGTTGACTGCAATATATATATATATATATATATATATATATATATATATATATCAAATAAGTGGTGCAATTCAATTTATATTACAATGAATCATTCATACAAAAAGGAAATTAGTAAAGTTAATGATATAAGTGGCGAAATCCCTTCGCTAACAAAATTTTAAAGATGCATTAACCTACTAATCATTCGATGAATGTTATGATCGTTGTTTTTAAAATTATAAACTGTATAACGTGTTTCTTTAATACGCAAGTACTTTCGACTGTACATTTGATCATCTTCAGGCATAGAAATTATTTTGTTTTTGGTATAATTCAAGTAGCGTCCGATACGCAAAATATTACTTTTTGTGTGTAAGATTTATTGTAATATAAATTGAAATGCACCTCATATTTGATTTAAAAGAACTGATCCGACGTGTACATTTTCGGGAAAACAACTGAGGCATTACTCGACTAGGCATTCACTTAAATTTTAGAAAAAAAAATCAACCATAGCCTTGCGACTGCACGTTCCACAGTTTTTTTTCTCCGTTATCAATAACATATTTAAAAAAAAAAAATATTTCGATTTGTATTACCTGAATTTTGCACCCCGCCCCCCAAAAAAATTCCATGTCTTAAGATGACTGAATATAGTGTCGAAAGTATTTGCGTATTTAAGGAAGAACTAATATTGTTTCTAATTAAAAAAAAAGAGTATCATAACATGTTCTCACTTGAAATATTTAAAATAGAACATATGAAATATGTTCAAATGAAATATTTAAAATGCGACACTGCACATTCTAAAATTATATAACCGTTAATAAATAACAAACTGTAAAAAAACATCTTTCAGCCTGGAATAAATTTATTTTCATCTCTGAAGTTTCCTCCTGGAATGAAAAAAAATATTAATGCCTGATGATGAAAATGAGTTAATGTTCGAAAGTACAAACATATATATATATATATATATATATATATATATATATATATATATATATATATATATATATATATATATATATATTGTATTTTCGGACTATAAACCGCGACATTTTTCTCAAAATATGTAGGGTGCGGGTTATATAACGGTGCGGATTATATAAAAATTGTGTCTTCGAACCTTGAGTGGCTGGGGTAAGAGTTAGGGGAACATAGCTTCACAAAAACCTGTCGCCAACATTGAACCAGTTGTGTCCAGATAGTTAAATTTATATGAGTGCGTATTATATACAGGAGCGGACTATAGTGCGGAAAATACGGTATATATATATATATTTATATATATATATATATATATATATATATATATAATATTAATGCTATTGATTTTATCTGTATGTTTAGTCTTGCCATTTGTTAACTTAGAAAAAATCTAATTTGGTGATCTATGAAAATATTATATATAAACATATTCAAGTTAATAATATTTAACTTGAGTATGTTTTTATAAGTTCTTTAAAGAAAAATGGACAAGAAAAGAGATTCTCGATTCTCGTGTGCTCCATGAGGAAATCTGTTATAATGCATAACGTAAATCTAAGTGGACATTGACTAGTAAATTAAGGTTTTCCGAATTGCCTCATAGATCACTAATTAGACTTTTCAAGGTAACCAATAGCAACACATTTATTCATCCCACAAAATGCTTAATAGCTAAAAAAGAAAAAAAAAATCACAAAATTTACCGAGTTTCTTTTTGCCAGATTTTCAGATAAGATGTTTAGCCATCTTGACACTATAAGAATCATGGAAAAATTCTTTGGGTTATTCAGTTAAAAACAGTGCAAGTTAAAATTGTTTTGTGTCAGACCCACTGTCTTCTCAACTGAGCAATTGTGAGAGAAAAATCATTTAGGTCTTCAGTAACAGTAGCAACATTCATACTCTGGCTTCCATCTTCAAAGGCCATTCAAGAACAATCAAGAAAATGGTGGTTGAGTTTTAAAAAGAGGGAACAGTAGAGACGAAAACTGGATCTGGAGGCTGTAACAGGAAGAGGGATCATCATTTCAATTTAGAAGTAAAGAGATCAATTAGAAAGGAATCCAACTCCATTCACAGGATGCTTGGAATGTGAGTGAGCGGCTTCAGCTATGACAGACCAAAGATCAGTGAAATAAGACTTAAAAATGAAGATGTACGTGAAACCTGTGAGGCAACTTGTTACTCCAGGACAGAAAGATTGAAGGTTAGAGAGGACAAAGATCATCTTGAATAATTTAGAAAATTATCCTGGAATTTTATATATATATATATATATATATATATATATATATATATATATATATATATTATAAATTAATTGATTTAAAATATGTTTTTTTCGCTACACAGTTCTAACCATGTTTCAAAAATGAAGCTGAAAGCCCTGAATTTTAAATTTACATTGAGCACTATTTTGTAAAAAATAAAATACCTATAAGAACACCGGATTATATATCTTACTGTTCTTTCTTTATATATATATATATATATATATATATATATATATATATATATATATATATATATAAATTTAATGAACAACAGACATTTCAAGGTACCATGACAATAATTTATTTCACCAAAATCCTTTTTAGGGATTTTGGATCATCAGGTAACACTTCCAACAATGAAATGAGAGGAATAATATGATTAGAAATTTATGGGTAGTGTAATTTTATATAATTAAATGGGGAGGGTGAAGGTGGCGGTTAAAGAGACAATACAAAATGTGTGTGTGTGTGTGTGTGTGTGTGTGTGTGTGTGTATGTATTGAACTTTATTTTAATATTTAATGAGCTTCCAATTCTTAGCTATGATTTATTAATGGTGTACATATCATTTTAATTTATGATCGAATCATCACGATTTTTTGTTAACATTTTTATTGCTCAAAGTAAAGTCCAATAGTGTTAAAAATACTCGAAGAATTCCAGTATTATATCTTTAATCATTTCTAAGTTACAACGGTTCAGAATGTAATCTAACAATTGTACAATTTTGCCGTTACACAATTTGTAAAATAGGGCTGTTACACCCGGTATATACCGTATTTTCTGGCCTACATAACACACGTTTTCCTAAAAAATACCCTGAAAAATATGTGTGCATCTTCCAAGACGAATGTAGGGCAACGCTCAGACTCAAGTAACTTTGGACAGGCACCTAATTGGCTTGACTGATAGGTATGTGAATTTGTATGTTGAGTCCTTACACTATAATGTTAGCTATCTATATAATTCAGCCTTTTATATGATTTAACCTCAGTACTTAGCTGTTACAAATATTTTTAAGACTATAAATCTTCCTGGAGCCAAGTCACAATCTTAAACATGCTCTGTTCACTGGCAGTGGTGGGAGCCTTTCTGCTCTTAACTAGTATGTCATTGCCATACAAACAAAATCTGACGAGCGATTAATGTAAACAATACGTGGCAACCGTATATGAGGAACATATGGGGAATTTGTTGTTGTATAAGAATAACTTCATTTTTTCTTAGAAAATTCTTTCTAATATTAGGGTGCGTCTTCCAAGCCACAGCGTTTTATAAGCCGGAAGTTATGGTGTATACGGCAGAAAAGGAAGAGTTGATTTTTTTATTTATTTAACTTTTCCAGTATTTTTACGTTTTTCCGTTTTGTAGAAATAAGAGGGATTATTTTTTCATAGTTTTCATTGTCGCAAGCACGTTCGGTCAGCTATTTAGCCATTTTCAAGGGTATTCAAAATGTCTCCACTATTTACACCCTCAAAACTGAAAAACTAAATAAAAATTAAATCTTCCTTATCTGCCATAATTAATGAAATATGTCTAAAAGAAAGTTTGCTTCACAAACATACATATATATGTATACATATAAAAACATGGACAGATGAAAAGCACTCAAAACTATTAATTTCTCAGAATATCAGCAAATGCTTTTCACAATTGAAATTATCTTTGTATTTTTTATTTCATTCTGAAATAAGTTAAGCTTTTTCGAGTAGCTAAATGCCTGCTGTATGGGGCAGATAGCTATGTTTTCTTCACTGAGTTCTGGGTTGCTGTTTAAATCTGGAGGGGGAGGGCAAGATCTAAATACATGCCAGTATTCCAAATGCCAATTTTTGAACTCAGAGTCTTGTCCCACTTGGAAGAATGCTGTGCAATCATCGGTCTCACAATTCCGTCCAAGTTGGTAAATATCGGAGATTTCTTTTTTTTTTTTTTTCAGTTCTTCTGTGTTAATAATTATTTGCGCCAAGGTCCAATACATTCCAATTTGGCATCTGCATAAGTTCTGTGAAAGTTGCTATTTCGGATCAGGGTTGGTCTGATATTCAAATTCATCATTTTCCTCATTTAGGCAGTGCACGTCATAATTCCGAAGTCCCTGTTCTGAAGAGGAAGTAAACAATGAAGTAAACAATGAAACGAGGAGGGATAAAATACAAAGTAAAACAAAAGGACCTACCCCCGAAAAAAAAAAACCAAAACAAAGGAAGGTAAATACAAAGATTAGAAAGAATTCACGAAAAAGAAAGACAGGAATGAAAATAACTGATTAAAAAAAAATAAAGAAATATAAACGAACATGAAGGAAACATGATAGAAGTGATGAAGGAACAATAGGAATTGATAAGTAGGCCTATCGCCTGGTTCACATTCCTCCCCAGTCTTTGAAACAGGAGTAGGGGTTTATCCTTTGTTTCCTGTTTAGGATTGGGATGCAGGTTCCGCCTAAAGTCTACTGCAGCTCCATACTCCCTAATGCTTGACATTTTACACTAATAAATCTTCATACACTAACACTCTACCTTGAGCGGCTCTTGGGCCTTGTATTGAGCGATTAGTAATAAAAGACAAATAAATGAATAAGAATATATATATATATATATATATATATATATATATATATATATATATAAATGGAAATGACATAAACGGTGTGTTTAAAAACCTACAGGAACAGTTCCTGTCTCACCTGACAGAGTTTACAAAACTGGCCAGGCCCTGTACAAAGGATCTTAGTTTGCCACATTTACAACAACATTTGCAAGACACACACGCTTCATGAGCCATTGTCATTCTCACAAGAACCAAAAACATTGATTAAATTTGCCAGAAGCAATGGTCCTATTTATTTAAGAAGTCCACAGACAGCCATATACATATATATATATATATATATATATATATATATATATATATATATATATATATATATGTGTGTGTGTGTGTGTGTGTGTGTGAAAATATATAGAAAATAGGAAAGAACTCGTTAGGTAAATAATCCAAAGTTCTTTAGTATTTTTGTTATTATTTAAAAAAATAGTGCTCGATACAAAAGTAGAGCAGAAATATAATTATTTATTTAGAAATATGATTCCAACACGCTACATAAGAGTTCTCATGTTTCAAAACAAGAGCCGAAAAACTTCAATATAATTATTTGAATTAAAGTAAGCTCAGTTCCATCTTCAAGCGAAAATTTAAAAAAATATGAGAACTCTTATGTAGCGTGTTGAATCATATTTTTAAATAAATAAGCATATATATATATATATATATATATATATATATATATATATATCTTGTTCCGAAAAAAAGGTGCTGTATGGACAACTACCAAACTCCAAGTGTTCAATTAAAGACAACGTGAAATGTCTCAACTGTGATCAGAAAACCTGGGAAGCATCAAACCGAAAGGGGTGGCGTAAGACATGTTTAATCAAGTTAAAGTCTTTTGATGACAGTAGACTCAAGCACCGTGATCAGTTTCGTCAAGCTCTGAAGCAGAGATGCCATCAAAATCCTACTTTAACAAATTTCAACTGTCAGTGTGGCTTTGTCGCCTGCAGCAAGGCTAGGCTAGCATCGCACTTAAGAAAGCACAGATGAAATATGTCTTTCCTTTGCCTTACATAAGTGTAATACGAAAGGCACCATCCACTATTGACCCTCTTTTATCGTTCCCGATAGGAGAGTCCACCATATTTCTTGTTACTATAAACATTATTTTTAGTGGGTACACGAGTTTGATTTGCTATCCCTGTTTATTATTTTATTAAACAGTGGGGCTGGTTCTTATTAATTTCAGTGTTTAATAAAATAAAATAAAATAATTCGCTGTGATAGCAATACAAACACATGTACTCACAAAAAATAACGTTTATATTAATAAAATATAAAAGAAGCCCTGTAAATAAAACATCTCGCTCCCACTATCAATCTCACTTTGTTAAACAGTGGTAATACGGGGGGAGAGGTGTTAAATGTTTTCTAAAACCAATAAAAAGAAGCCCACTCAAATTCCAACCGTGCTCAGCACATAATGCTCCTACCAGTATTCAAAGGATACACACACACACACATACACACACAGATATATATATATATATATATATATATATATATATATATATATATATATATAATGCAGGAAATAGATCTGTTAGTATATAATCCAAATAGATCCTAATAATATCAAATAATATAAGATATCTACAAAGAGAGCTCAATGTATTTATTATAACAGAGCATATAAATTACACAGCAAAAAAAGAAAAAAAAATCGAAAATTATCTCATGTTTGTATAGATCTATTTCAGCCAACGCTAAGTGCATTGGTCTTATTCAACCTCACTGGATGAACTGTATCCGTATTGGAATCAGAGATTTAGAATTTGACTCCACAGTCGAAAAAATGATACCGAACTTACCCATATCGGCGCCTCAGCCAGACAAAATACCCGAGTTGTTGGTAAGGGGAGGATGGAAGGTATCTGTCTAAAAGGAAAGAGGCTCAACAGATTCAACCTAGATATTAACCTTATGACCATAAGTTGGGGTTATATTAAGAAGAAGTTGTTGAATTGAAGCTAAAAGAGGGCCGCAAAGGGATTTTTATATATAAACCAAATTTTTAATTATATATAAAAAAATTTAGGTTCCCACTAAAAAATACCAAATTGTACTTACAAATGAGATGCATTAAAAAGGTTAACAATAAATCGTATTTAGATAATTTATATAAAGAAAGAATATATTTTAAAAAATTATAATATTAAGGAATAAAAAATTTAAAGATAAAACGATTTAAATATAGAATGAATTATTTAATTTATAACTTTAAGGAAAAGTTAAAGTATTAGGGAAACTAAATTATATCAAGAAATATTTAAAAAAAACAACAACCCTGAAAAACACCAAATAAAAATATAATATTATATATATATATATATATATATATATATATATATATATATATATATATATATATATATATATATATATATATATATATATATATATATATATATATATATATATATATATATATATATATATATATATATATACAGGGTAGCAAAAAGTGTTTAACACATTAGTTTTTTCTTACATATCTCAAAAAATAACAGATCAATTTCAACGAAATTTATAGGAAATATTTAAACGAACATTGTCGATCAAAACATAGAAGGAAAATTTAAAACTGTTTTGAGAAACATTTATTAACAATAAATAAAATGAAATGAAGAAAAAAAAGGGAAAGCCAAAAGGAAGAAAAAGAAGAAAATCAGGTCAATAAGTAGATGAAGACGAGAAATATGTAAGAAAAGAAAAGGAAAAATAAGAAAAGGAATATAAGAATAGGAAATGGTAAACACACAAGAGAGAAAAAGGAAACAAAAATTTTAAAAAAAGATGAAGGAATATATAAAACTGGAAAAGAGGGAAAAGAAGGTAAAAGTAAACAGAAAAAAGTGAAAGAAGAAAAGAAAGAAAAAGGAAAAAGAAGAAAAGGAAGCAAAGAAAAAGGAAAAAGCAAAATAAAAAAGAAAAAGAATAAAATTCAAACCAATAAGAAGAAGATGATGAGAATAAAAGAGAAAAAGAAAAATGGTATGAGAATAAAAATGGAAAAAGAAAAATAGAAAAGAAAAAGAAAAATATAGAAAAAACAAAAATTACCAAAAAGATGAAGCAATATATAAAAATCAGGAAAAGAACGAAGTAAAACAAAAATGAGATCGAAGAAAAGCAAAGAGAAAATAGAAAAAAATAGGTGAAATGAGAAATAAAAGAAAAGAAAAGAAAGAAAAAGGAAAAAGGAAAGAGAAGAAAGGCAAAAGAATGAAATTTAAGTCAATAAAATGATGAAAAAGATAAAGAAGAGAAAAGGTTAAAGAAAAGCAGATGGAATAAAAGAAGATAAAGAAATACAAAACTTAAAAAGAGAGAAGGAAAAATAAAACAGAACAAAGGAAAAAAAAGAAAGGAAAAGAAGTAAAGTAAAAAGAAAAAGAATAAAAGAAACGAAAGAAAATTTAGATCAATAAGACGTTAAAGATATGACAGAAAAAGAAGAAAAAAAACGTTATAAGAGGAGAAGTGAAAAAGAAGAAAATGCAGATGAAAAAAAAAGAAGATGAATAAATAAGAGAAAAATACAGTATAAGAAGACAGAAGGAAAAAAAAAGAAAGAATTAAAAAAAAGACATGAAAGAAAAAAAATAGAATAAAATGAACATGAAGAGTGTAATGAAATATTAACAAAGAGAAAAAGAAAAGAAGAGAGAAAAAAAACAAGAAATGAAGATGTCAAAAAAAAGACAAATTCAGATGAAAAAGAGATTAAAGAAATAAGAGAAACGGACGAAGAAGAAGAAGAAGAAGAAGAAGAAGAAGAAGAAGAAGAAGAAATTGGAATGGAGGTTGTGTTTGTCAGGTGTAACTCTAGAACATAAATCAAACGCCAGTATGCCAAAATTGACATAGGGACAGAAAAGATGGAGGAGAGGAGACGGGAATGGTAAGGTTTTTGTTATGGCTCTTAGTGTCCAGAACAGAATTCTGTAATTTTCTTTTGTGATAGCGAGGAAGTGGGGGGGGGGCAAAAGATACCAGTCATCTTGGACAGAAATGAAGGGAGGCAGTAAACTGGAGACTGAGGATCTATGAAAGAAGAACAAAAGCAAAGCAAAGCAAGAAACAAAAAAAAAATCCAAAGCAAAGAAAAGAATTGAAGAACAAAAAAACAAATAAAAAAAAACAAATAGATGGAATGAAAAGGGAGGGTTTAGGGTTGATGGGAAAATGGTCTGTAGAAAAGTCTTCAACCAGCATGGGAATTTCTTTATTTCTATCCTGCAACAGCGCCAATTGTAACTTGGAAATATTATTTAGAATAAAGACATGCAATAACACCATCAGCTAAAATGATTCTGCCAAAACGTTATCTGTGTTATTCGAAGGGGACAGACACAATGGGACCAGGGCGGGTTTGAAGTGGGGAATGATGGCAGATTATTTTTGGTGGGCAGGAAAAGACAGTTTAGGAAGAGAGTGGTTCTTTTTTTTTTCTTTTTGATCGACCGCTTTTGTCAGACATAAACAGTTAGCACTGAGAGCATTTATTGGGCGATGGCCAGGAGTTTGGTATAGTGGAGGTTTCAGATAAATCAAGAAATAGTAACAAGATTTGGTTGAAAGATTCTCCAAGAATATCTCCAAGACCACAAAGGAATTACAATAGATGTCAGCAAAAGATTCTCAATTAAAAATCATTAAGTTCAATTCATATATATACTTGCTGCCTAAATATACCTCATATATAAACATATATACATACATATATATATATATATATATATATATATATATACATATATATATATATATATATATATATATATATATATATATATATATATAAATAAATATATATATATATATATATATATATATATATATATATATATATATTGAACAATAAAAAAAATTAAAAATCTTCAGACACACTGGGTTGTAGATTATATTCTTTCGTTTTTTTTTTTTATTATTTCAGTTAGTTTCCTCGACTAGTTTCGGCCCAAAAGTGGCCATCATCGGGAGGAGAAATATTTCTGCTTGCTGATATATATGACCTTGAATCTCGACTGCAGTCACTTTCTCACAGACGTGATGTGGCTCCTCTCTGTCTTTTGCAAGTATATTCATGGCAATTGCTCTAATTAACTATTTTTAATGGTTTTCCAACTGCATGAATTTAATTGTGCTAATTGTCCCGCCCTTTTACAGTCACAGCAGTTAAATGTAACCGCCTCTTCTACTCCAATACCTTCTTCCCTCGCACTTCCAGACGGTGGAACTCCCTTCCTGTTATTTGCTTCCCTGCTACATATAATCTTCAAATATACAAATGTAATGTCAATAACTATCTTCTGATGTCTTTGTCTTTAACCCCGTCCTTCTCTTTATCCTTTCCTTAAACGCTCCTCTTTACTCTTTCACACTCTGTAACCCTTTTTGCGTGCTAGTGGCACTCCCGCCATGCCTGAGATGAAATTATATATATATATATATATATATATATATATATATATATATATATATGTGTGTGTGTGTGTGTGTGTGTGTGTGTGTGTGTGTGTTGAGGGGTCCTTTTTTTTATACAAATGGACTCACCCAGTATATACTTATACTACTGCCAGTGAATACCCGAGGAGTCCAGTCGAGTCCAGAGGTACAGAGTGAAAGGTTGTAGGTAACCGGAAGAGTGAGGGTGAGGTAACAGTGTTGTAGGAGTCACAGTGAGCGAGCACGTAGTCTCAGTAAGAAGTCATACAGCGATACTTCAATAACAAAGACTGTATATATATTTTGCTACTAACCCGTATTCCTGGAACTACTAACTTGCTTTACCAGTTTGTTTTATTACGTTAATACATTATTTTCACATATTAATTCCTGGCGTTTGTTATTTATTGGTACCGGATTTCAACCCGGAATCCACAACAACATATATATATATATATATATATATATATATATATATATATATATATATATATATATATATATATATATATATATATATATATTATTTACATTATTCGGACTATTGTCCTCATCTTTGTCGCCATATTTATCATAGCGTTTCAGCCGTTGTACGCTCCGGCCTTCTTCAGGTGGTTGGAATTTCGAACTGAACCCTTCATTTCGCTCACTGGGGTAGACTGTTCTAGTTCCACGTGCCATGTTTGATGGATGTTAGTTATTAGTTATCTCCTGCTAATTTCCCTATTAAAGTTCTCCATTGCCTTAACCGGTTATTGAACTCACACTCTTTGGGTCCTGTCACTGGATCTAACCAACGCCTTTATCCACTGTGTCAGTGTCAGTTTATATAATTAACCATCAAAAATGGGAGAGGAACCAATACAAGTTGACAAAGAAAAGGGAAAATAAGCATTTATTTTTTGCATCTCAGACTAACAGATCAGTTCTTCTCTCTATCAATTCCCATCAGCATGGCTGGCAGTAAGAACAGGTGGCATTTGAACTATCCCAAGGAACAGTCAGCCTTTGTTTACAATAATTCTGGAACTGAACTCTGACTATAGACCCACAGTCGGAAATCCTCAATATCCGTTTTGTTGTCACTTGATCCCAAAAAATAATTTATTTATTCTTTTATTCCATTTTATTTGTGAATCACTGCTTCAAAGACCATATTTCATAGACTTTATCATAGATCAATTGAGACTGAGATAAAATCACGCACAATCCCCTTTATAACAGTGCGTTGCCTTCATTTGAATATTGGCAGATCTGCTAGTAATATGCAAATATTTCTTTTGCAATAACAATAAAAAGAAGAGACAAAAAATTCAGTTCAGGCGGCTAAAAACTTTGACACGGCCGTGTTTGCAGTTCAGATTGTATCTTTCCATCTTAGAACACATGCTAAAAAGATGAGATAATTACATATAGAAATTATTCCAGTACAACAAATATTTCATCTGCAGAAAATATGATGTAGAATATTCATTTATAAGCTGCTAGATTTTAGAAACTTACAATCACTAAAACTGACTATATATATATATATATATATATATATATATATATATATATATATATATATATATATATTTAAAAATTATGTGATCAGTCGATTCCGCTACCTCGGTTTCGACCATTCAGTATCGTCAGGCGGTTTGTATCAATTGATTTCCCAATGTTTTACTTTGATAAAATTATTAATGGATGCTTTATTATTTTAAAATTAAAAAAAATTAAATAAATGAACAAACGCACAATGTTGGGTATGATAGCAAGGGAGGAGGGTGTGAAGAAGAAGGCCTTTGATTCAAAAGGTTATTTGGATACAGGAATGTCATGATTGCTAACTTTTCTTCTTAGCAGAGGTTGAATGTATGAAGTGTTGATATAGAAGTCAATACAAAATTGTTACTGTCACCTTCATGTCATCATCAGGTGCTCGAGGGTCAATGAATTTATATATATATATATATATATATATATATATATATATATATAGATAGATAGATAGATAGATAGATAGGGAGAGAGAGACAGATAGGTATTTATACCTATCTATCTTTTCTAACATATAACTATGCACACATCTATCTATACTCACATCTATCTATCTCAGTGTGATCATGTCAATCTCTTTGCTATCTATCTATCTATCTATCTATCTATGCTCACATCTATCTCTATGTGTATCAATGCTTACATATATCTATCTATGCTCACACCCTTCTATCTATCTATCTATCTATCTATCTATCTATGCCTGCCTACATCAATAATCTGATAATCACTGAAGCTTTATCACTGCCATTATGCAGTGTTGATTTCTATGTCTGCACAGATTTTATCAACAAATGCACTATCCCTGATAACGAGAACACTTCCTCCATACATATTGCGAATTTTAAACTATTATATATATATATATATATATATATATATATATATATATATATATATTGTCATACACAGACAGACTGTTTTGCTGTATCACAGCTCTTCAGTGTGGCTAGACGTCCGGTTGCCTCTAGCTAAGATCGAAACCTGGTTGAATTGGCGTCAGTCAGAAATTCTACCCCTCAGCTGGTGGTGCATATACATATACTCCGTCTGTGGATGACACATACATACGCCCCTGAAAATATAAAAAAAAAATCGGTTGAGCACTTTAGAGGGAAAAGCACGAATTTGTAAACAGTGACTGCTTCTGTTGAGGCAAAAAGCACTTCTATGAATTGAGCACTCTGAGACACTGGCGTGTTTATCCTAAAATAAATACGAAGAAATTCACCTCCCACTCTGCAGGGAGCTGATAGCTCAGGGAATAATATCCGACTGATGCCAAATCGATTGGGTTTCAATCCTGGCTTGAAGCAATCGGATGAATTCGGCTCACATTCTGGAGTTCTAAACATGATATTATATTATTATATGTAAGACCCTTCCTTTTAGTTTCTCCTTACACTCTGCTTTGCTGTATAGATATATGTCATATATTTTTTCTCGTGTGACACATGGATATATATATATATATATATATATATATATATATATATATATATATATATATATATGTGTGTGTCTTAATATTATAACGTCTCTCTGAGAAGAAAGCATGGTTGTCATTCCTTTTACTTACAGACATTTTGTTCTGTTCGTGAAGTAGAGTGTTATTATATCGCCATCTTTAAAAGGCAGGATGTGTGTGTGTGTGTGTGTGTGTCTGTGTGTGTGTGTGTGTGTAACGAATGCACATCCGCAATTTTCGACGGATTTGCACCAAAATTCACATGCACATGCTCCAAGTGAGCGGGAAGGCCAAGACTGACTTCGCATTTCCCAACTCCCATCGATAGTGGAAATAATCGATTTTTTTCATGCTTCTACGGCAGTTTTTATCTAGTTTGCGGCCATTTTCTACTGGCCAGAGTGAGAGCCTATAGCTGGCTGCCACGAATAGGCAGGAAGATTCTATTGGCCAGCGTGAGAGCCAACAGCTGACTGACACAAATGTTAACTAGCATACTAGCATGCAAAATAATCGATAGCTGCATTCGTCACAAGTGGGAAAAATTTAAATCTGCACGGCACTTTACTCCAATTGGCCCATTCGATTGCTTAAACTCAACGTTGATTCTGATCTCGCAGAACTGGGTTGGGTTGTGGAAAAGTATTTCTTGTTAACATTCTTTTTTCATTCGGTTTTTCCAGTCCTTTTTTAAAGCTGATCGTTTTGTGTTCATTTTGTTTAGTTCTTTTTTCGTAACAGATTTAATGTTTAGTATAGAGCTTAGAAAAAAATCGCAGTGTGAGATAGGCAAGAAGTAAGGCATGTAGCAACATTAGCACGGCAATGGGCACTCCTTTAAAGGCAAGGAAGAGCAAAAATATTTTAAGTCAAGTGATAGCAATTGCTGTATGAGTCGTACGATTTTTGAATCAAGCACGGGCAACGCCGGGCCATGCTGCTAATCACGGATATATTAATGCCCATAATGGGGGAAATACAAATGGGAGAATAAATCTTTCTTTCCTACCTATCTCCTGTTACAACCTTATAAGCATTATAACCATCTCATATCTTATAAACATTATTGATCGTTCAATGAATGCTGAATAAATCATGTATAGAAATCACTAATTTTACTGTTTCTGTTACCGTATTATATCTTATAAACAATATAAATATATAATCATTATAGCCATTATAACCATATAACTGTTACAACCATATAATATCTTACACGCATAATCATTTCCATTACAATATTATAAAGCTCTTCAATATTTAAACAAGGCTCTTTGATTAATTAGAAGACTTGAGGAAATACAAACAAGAAATAGAGAAAAATTTAACAAGGGAAACAAAAATGAAAAAGAGGCATGCAGTTTTGAATGTCATCCAAGTTTTGGCAGAGTTTCAGAATTGCAAGGATTTGTTGATGCATGATGGGAAATAATTTGCAATGCATGATGGGAGCAGTAATTTCACAGAGACACTGATGGGAGAAAAGAGATGTTTTTCAAACATTCTTTTATTCTTCTTTTGCTTACAAGCCACCATATCTGACCAAATGTCTGTTCCTGTCTGACTCTCATCACACAATTTGGTTTTGTATAGACCATTGAAATTCTCCATTGTCCCTGGGGATTTGGAACACGTACAAGAATTTATATGTCCAATTTTTGTAAGACAAGACAGAAAAGATTATATTTCATGACTTCGCTTGTCAATATTGAACTTATGCGCTCAGCTTTCTATGTCACCATCTGATTTCTAAGATTAACCTGACACTGCCGGCCAACGCAGGAAGGTCAGTGGTCAGTGACCATTCGCATTCATCAAGTGAATGAAGCAAAACCGAAGTCTCTTTATGCTGAATCTTGTCTCGACAGAGGAGCAATTCATCTTCTGGAGTTTCATTTATCACAATCAAGTTTGGGACTTGTCTCAAGAGAGTTGGAATTAGTAAACGAGTGACTCCAAGACGGGCTTCAGGGTTCTTCTTGCCATTTGTATAGATTAGTATAGGAGCGTTTTAAAATCACTGATGCGTGTTGAAATTCTCATAATATTTATTATTGTCGTGATTTACAAACTGTGTTTTATTCAATTTCGTAAACGAATCGATAAAATTTGAATACGCTGATTTGTTCGGAAAAAATACTTTGACGAGAAACCCTACATCGCTGTTTAATAATTTTTAGATTTAATTTCGTAGGACTTCATGTTGAACACAATTTTTAAGACAAGTTTACTTTTTAGCAGAGAAGAATAAATTCCTAGGATTTCTTAGTCTTGGGTGTGGAGCATAGGCTATGCGTAAATATGCGTAAATATTTCTCTCTGCAGCCAAATTCCAAATTTTTGAAGCGTTTGGCTATGTGATTTGTTTATAGTTCTTGCAAAAACAGGACGAACTGGAAACTGGATTCTTTTATATATAATAACTTAAAGAAAAGATATGCAAATAACTATATTGCATTTTTATTAAATAAATATTTGTTATTTTCATCTTAAAATTGTTTTTTTTTAAATGGAAGTATTTTTTATGATAAATAATAAGACTTTTATTTTTCTAAAACAATTAATGATATTTATTGTACAAAGCAATGCATCCTATTAAAACCAAATAATAATAATAATAAAAATACTTTTTTTTCTAAAAAAGATTAATGACATTTGTACCGTTAACTTAATTGCACTGCTTCGATATTTTCAGATACTTCTTCCCATTTGTATGGATTATAAAAGGCACATTTTAAAAACCTTTTATATGTTAAATAATAAGACTTTTAATTTTTCTAAAATATTTAATGATATTTATTGTACTAAGGAATGCATCCTATTAAAACCAACTGAACATTGTACTCCTTACTTATTTGCACCTGTCACCAAAATTTCGTTTCAATCGGTCAATGTATGGATATTTTAGTGTGTGTGACCAATGGATGGACTAACGAAAGTCACATAATTTTATATGTAGAATTAAGTTCTACTAAATATTTTATATGCCAATCTTCTTATATGTGCTGTGTCCTTTTACGACGTTGACAAACATGGTCCTCCATATTTTCCAGGCGTTTGTAGCTCTTAAATTTTATATTTTTGTTTTGTCTCCTAAACACTGTACCCAAGCTCGCTAGTTAGGTTATGCGTTGTTTTTCTCTGTCCCTTTTGCTTTCAATCTGTCTCGCGACTATCAAATTTTCCAAGCTCTCTTTCCTCATTATGCGCCCAGATAATAATAATAATAATAATAATAATAATAATAATAATAATAATCTTGTATGTGCCGTATTCCATCAGGACATTATGACTCTCCACTATGTCCAGTTCCTTATAGCGCTTAATAAATTTTATCTTTTTGTTATCACTTCTAAATCCTGTTCATTCATCTATTCTTACCAGGTAAGTTATGCATTGTTTTCCTGTCCCTCTTGTCTTCAATTTGTCTTGTGAGTATCAAATTTTCCAAGGCTTCTTTCTTCCTCATAGGTCCTATAAATTTCAACTATCTCGTCCAGGTGTTAAGAATAAGCGTCCTTTTTGTTTCTATTTTGTCTAAAACTTTGTCATTACTCAAATGTTCAGTCCATGGTATTTTCAGCATCCTTCTGTAGAATCACAGCTCAGTTCCTTCATGTCGTTTCTTCCTTTGACTCATGGATTTTAACAATCAAATGATCCGCCATTACAGCTTATAATTACAGAAAACTCATTATAATTATTGGCATTATTCAGACAATTGTACACCGACGTTGTTTTGCTTTTGTTTCTACTACATTGGTTTTGCAAAGTAGAGGGTTCCAGTTTAAATGGTAATTATGAATAATGTATCTGAAATTAGTGGGAAGGGGAGATTATAAGGATAGGGAGGATGGATATGATTTGAAGAAGTTAACATATTTTTGTTCGTGGAAGAATCCATGTGACAGTCTCTTTCACATACTGGCATTTTTGGGGATAAAATGCTGTCTTATATATATATATAAACAAACAGATAACCAGCTTTAAATATAACAATAAACACCTATTTTTTTTTCAAAAATTTAAAAATAAATATAAATAATAATAATTTTTACCTATCATAATTTTACACAAACCCCACCACACGCATATACATACATGCGAGGAAATATTTTTCAGCGCGAAAACACTTAATATGACATGTATACAGTAACGAGACATATCCGCCACACTTCGAATGTTTAAATTTCAACATTTCAACATACAAATGCGTATGTATAGATATAACACCACCCGTATACATACATGTGTCATAGCCGAAATTGCCCACATATGTTTATATATGTATGAGTCCCGACGGACGACCAAGTATATATATGTGTCTGCATCCATCGATGTTTGCGTTAGTACGATGAATGACAAAACGACGAAATTTCCCCCACCAATAACAATACACGCAATCTACATAAACCCAATTTTTTTAAAACATTAATCAGTTTGTCTGACGATCGCTAAAACGTGAAACCCAGGGTCACAAACTCACATCTATCCAACCAAATATGTTAGCTCTATCTCTGATATTGAGCGCTTTCTAATAAGTACCGCGCATATAATATATAAATAATTATACATACTTATATTTATTTATATTTATATACACTTTTCACACACATACACACACACACACACACACACATATATATATATATATATATATATATATATATATATATATATATATATATGAATGTATATATATATATATATATATATATTCTTCAGATATATATATATATTTTCTATATGTCATATATATTTTTTCTATAATTCTTCAGATCTATCTATCTATCTAATTAATCTCTCTCTACACCCCCATATATATATATATATATATATATATATATATATATATATATATATATATATATATATATATATATATATATTTTAATTAAAACAGACAACGTTAAGGGTCCAAGTGTGAGTTCAATACCCGGTTAAGGTAGTGGAGAACTTTCAGAGGGAAATTAACATTAGATAACTGATAATTGACATCCATTCAACATGGCACGTGGAACTAGAACAGTCTACCTCAATGTAAATAATATATATATATATATATATATATATATATATATATATATATATATATATATATATATGGTGCGAGGCGTAAATTGTTGCTATTTTATATTTTTAATTTTTGCGTATGTGTTTTGTTTGTTATTGATTTTGTTGATTGAACAGTCGGGACACTTGTTCACCCTCTGTGAGAAAAAAGCTCACTATGATGGAATACACTGCACCAGAAATTTCGAAAAGGCATGCAGTACTGCTTAGAATTCATGCCAGAAGATCCAAAGCAAATATTTCAGAATGTTTGGGTGTCAATCTAAGGACGGTGCAGAGGATTCAGAAAGAGTTAGATGGGTTTTAATTGTGATTACGAGGATACAGAAGCCCCGAAAACTCGTTCTGATGAGAAAAGAATTCCTGATTCTGTTTGTGAAGGTCTCAGACTCAACTGCCCTGGATGAAGAGGAAGGCTTTTGGAAAACCCATATCTGGCAAAATGACAGTGCATCATATCACGCTAGCAGGGGAACCCAGTCATGGCTGTCAAACAATTTCTGCGAATATATCATCCCTTACACCTGGCCGACTAACTCCCCAGATTGCAACCACCATGATTATTATGTGTGGGGCACAGTTGAGCAAGTAACCGACACCTCGTAACACAAAATAGGAAATGAAGGGAAACATTATGGCAGTATTCACCAAACAGACCGTAAAGAAAGAATTGCAGGAGATTCCAAAATCATCTGGAGGCCATGGTTGAAACCAATTGTGATTTTATTGAATAAATTTACTCAATAGAGATATTTTTGTGTAATTTTGGTAAATATATCTGTTGAAATGAAATGTCAGTGTTACTTTCATTTTTGTGTAATTTAGCCGACAATTTATCTAACGCACATTTGTTGTCATGTAGACTAGTTTACATTTGTCATTCGTGTACATTTGTGTCCCATTTGTCTTTAACATTTAATGTGTGTAGTGGTGAGAAAACTGAGAAGTGTCCCGTATAACAATGGCAGAATATTCATATCGTGAGCGGGCAGATATAATTTTTTTTTTACTTACGCCCCCGCGAATGGTAATGGACGCGAGACAGCATGATTGCATTTCCAGAAGGCAGGTCAGTCATCCAACCTTTGTTGCTGTTTATCAGCGCGTTTCTGTGACTGAATCCGTGGCACCATAAACTATGGATCAAAGAACACCGAAATCCGTTCGTACGCCTGACCAGGAAGAATACGTTGCTCCAGGTACTATATATATATATATATATATATATATACATTTTTCAACCGATTTAAAAAAAACTTCACTTTTCTTTTGGCATGTAGTGTTTCTTATTGTCTTGCACACTTTTTTCTTTATTTTTACATTCAGAATGCTTTAAAACTTCCATTTACAAGACAATTGTTTATAATAAAATTCTATTCAATCGGGAGACTCATAACGATTGAAAACAATGTTTTTGTTTGAGTTTGGGTTTGACCAATTCCTAAAAAAAAAAAAACTAATTAAGACATGCGTGTCCGTCAACCTTAAAGAATAATCTTTGTCAATTTTATTTTTCAGTCTTTATGATGGTGGATACTTGACAGTTATATCCCCGGGCAACGCCGGACTGTACTGCTAGTAAATAAAAATACGCTTAAATTAAGTTACATTTGTACTGATGATCTAGAAAAATTATTTAAAAAAAGCATAATAATTAAATTTTAAATCCACACTTAAACAAATAAAAATAGAAATTCCAAAACAGAAATCGATAATGAAAATAATTTATTTAATAGCAGAAATCCTAAAAATTGTCCATTGCAAAATAGGTGTCTTATTAAATCAATTGTTTACGAATGTACCATTTCATCTACTGAAAACTCGGCTGTTAAGAATGTTTTATATTGGTAGTACAAAAAATCCGTTTAAACAGCTCAGATCTTCTTTTAGCATCAATCCGTATTGTAACCCTTTTATAAATATTTTTGGCATTTAAAAGAAATTAATAAAACCCCTACTGTAAAATGGAAAATATTTAAAAAGAAAGGAGAATTGTAAATCCTTAAATAACCCATGACCTTTGAGTTTATTTGAAAAGCTGTATATTATAAAGTTGCCTAAAAATAAAGTTCTCCTAAATCAGAGAAATGAATTAACAGTAATTCGTAGGCATTGCATAATGTTTACTTTAAAATATATTTAAAAAATCATAAAAAAATACGGATTACAATTACATATCCAAAATTTTATTAATATATAATGGTACATATAATATTTATTTAATTCTTTGATTTTTTAACTTTAACATTGCCATGTTTTATATTGTAATTAAATATTGAAATTTCTTAAAAATAATTTTTTATTAAATATAACTCTATATCTATTGCACAGTATCTAAACTTTATATTACAATATCTCTGCTGTGGATGTATCTAAAGTGTCGGACCTCTACCTTCTAATCTTATTTTTCATTTTTATATTTTAGCATTGATCCGTCTTTTGATTGGTTAATCAAGACTTGCTTAGAAATGTTTTTTTTTTTAATTTTGGAATTTTTGGTTTTTCCCCCACCTTTTTAGCTCTCAAATGAGCTACCGAATTGTTTTCTGATTTCCCAAGTAAATCAATTTCATTTTAAGATATATAAGATCACCTGATAAGGGACTATTTTAAAGTTCCGAAACATGTAAATTTTCGTGTAGCGATGTAAAATATTATGATTAAAATATTATAATAATATTTTCTCTACGTTGTGTTGAGGACTTTTAAAAAAAGTAAATGCTAAGAACTGAGGCTTTAATCTCTCTGTTCCTTCTCTTTATTTGTATACATATATATATATATATATATATATATATATATATATATGTGTGTGTGTGTGTGTGTGTGTGTGTGTGTGTGTGTGTGAATTGCTTGTGTGCCATCTGCAGACGGACTGTTTTGATGTTTCACAGCTCATCAATGTGGCTAGACATCCGATTGCCCCAAGCCGTGATCGACATTCTAGAACTAGCGCACGGCATGGATGAAGGTGAATTTAGACGTATTTATTTTTAGATAAACACGCCAGTGACTGGAGAACCTGATACATGTTAACAAAAGATCTTACAGAAGCAGCAGTAATAGTCACTTTTCTCTCCTGAGAGCTCAAAAATATAAAATATATATATATATATATATATATATATATATATATATATATATATATATATATATATATATATATATGTGAAAAGTATATAAATATAAACAAATATATATATGTATTACTATTTATATATTATATGCGCGGGTACTTATTAGAAAGCGCTCGGGGTTTGTCTGACGATCGCCAAACGTGAAAGCCAAGGTCACAAACTCACATCTATCCAACCATATATATATATATATATATATATATATATATATATATATATATATATATATATATATATATATATATATATATATATATATATATATATATATATATGTGTAAATCGGTAGTGGCACGTCAAGCTAAATGACGGTTCCGTGTAGAATACAGGTTCGAATCCTGTCGGAGGACGAATATTTTCTGTGAAGATTTATCGGACATTCAGGTCCGTAAATGTTGTTTAATATTGTTTATTATAAACAGAGAATTTACTCAAATATTTGTATCTATAAAGAGAATGTATGAACATAAATATGTCTTCCTGAGTTGACCTCATTGAATGTAACTAAGATATTGATACAAATTATGAACCTTTACAATTGCTCCAGCCATTACTATAGTAATTTTAACTTTAATAATGGATATGCTTATAAAACGCGTAAACTTCAGGAATTAGTTATTCCAAATAAATTTCGCTTGAAGATGGAACAGAGCCTGGTACTTCAATTCAGTTTAATTCAAATAATTATATTGAAGTTTTCGGCTCTTGTTTTGAAACATAAGAACTCTTATGTAGCGATGGAATCATATTTTTAAGTAAATAATTATATATATATATATATATATATATATATATATATAATTATTATTATTATTTTTTAAATATAATTCTTTCTCTACATAAGAATTCTCATGTTTCAAAAATGAGAGTCGAAACCCTCAATAAATTATTACAATTAAATTGAATTAAGGTATCAAGCCCTGTTTCATCCTCAAGCGAAAATTTAGGAAAGATTTAGATATATATATATATATATATATATAGACGATATACATATATATATCGATATGCTTATCTCGATATGCTTATCTCTACATGTGTATCAATGCCAAGGTTCATATCTAACTCAACCTATTATTTTTCCCTCTCTCTTTCTCTCTCCCTTTCTCTCTCTCTTTTTTCTCTCTATCTATCTATGCATCTCTCTTAGTCTCTTCATATCTTCTCTATCTAATTAGTTAAGTAATTTTAGTAATAAAACCTGTCGAATTAATAACTGAAAAAAATCAATTCCCTTTCTTTAGAAATTGCTATCTCTCCCTCTCACTCACTCTCTCTTTCCCTCCCTCCCTCTCTCTCTCTCTCTCTCTCTCTCTCTCTCTCTCTCTCTCTCTCTGATATAAATATATGCACATAAGACAACTGGATAACAAGAATTTCTAGAAACGTGAGGAAAAGATCGTCCCTGCACTCATTCTATGAGAATATCAAACGACAGAAGAAAGTTCAAGAAAATGTCTAACCCCTCACCTTGCCATGTTAATTTGATCTTAAATTGACTTTTCCAATCTTGATTCTCATAATCTCAGCTATATAGACAGTTTTCTCAAATCAGTCATTAAAATTGGCTTGAGGCAAATGAATGGTTTACTTCTTAAAGATTAGAACTAATAGGCTGGCGCTACAGAATCACACGCAGTTTTAACAAAAAATACATCACATAAAGACTGCTAACAACAGCAGGTAAAATGGATAGCACGTTTTCTTTTCAATAATTTCGACCCAAGCCAGGCAATAAAGCCACTAAGATTGAGGTTGAGAGAATTTGAAAAAAATATTAAGGACAGGGAACAATAAATGAACAAGAATTAAGAAGACAGAAGATAACAATTGATAGTTCATTCAAATTTTTGAAGACCAAATTTGCTTGGAAACCGAAAAGATGTGAAATATGAGAGTAGAACCTGTTACCATAGAGCTTACGGTTTGATCTAGCCATTCCAACTGCAAAATTATGAGACCTTTCCGCCAATCTAGTACTGAGCTCAAATTTGATAAGTCTAGGTAACATCCACTGATAGATAATAGAAAGAAGTACAGTGAAGCTACTATCTAATTAGAAGGGAAAATAACGATACAATTTTCACACAACCAAGATTAGGAAGGGAAGTTCTATTAATATTAGAAAGAGAGATAACAGTTAGTGGACTTGAGAACTATATTTTCCTGATAAACTCTTTAATGTGAAAGATATTATAAATTTTAACTGAAGATGATCGGTGATAGCGAAAAAGGGAAAAAAAAGAGGAAAGGTGAGGAAGAATATATAAATAGAAGAGGGAACTAGTAAAGAAACAACAAAAGAAAAAGAGATGTTCAAAAGAGAGAAGAAAAGTAAGAGGGAGAAAACATAATGGGGAAGAGGGTGAGACTAGAAGAAGAAGAAAAAAGAGAAGCGAAAAAGAAAGGGGAGAAAAAGAATGGAAGGAGAGGGTGAAAATAATGAAGAAGATAAAACAAATAAAGAGGAGGAGGAGGGAGATAAAACGAAAGAAGAAATATAAAATGACAAACGTGAATAAAAACAGAAATAAAACCAAGAATCTGAACAAATTCAATAAAAAAGAAAGAAAGAATTTGAATGAAAAAAGAAGAAAAGGAAAGAGAGAACATAAATAGAAACAGATGCCTTCTCGGGCTAAACTTCTCAGCTGACATGAAGTGGAAAAACTATATTAAATCCAATGCTATGTCAGCTGCAAGGAAAGCCGGCTCATGTGTCGTGTGAGACAATTTTTCTCTCCCAAATATGATACATACAACCATGTACAAATTAATTGAAACAAAACGAATAATTCCGTTATTATTTACTATTTTTGGTGTTTTCCCAGTGAAAAATTAACCAGTGCACATGTTAATACATCGTATGTCCATACCACGAAGTCGTTTCTTGCAAATTGACCACAGATTCTCGATTTGATTTAAATCAAGAGAGTTTCAGGGACAGTCTATAATATTTTGATTTACTCACTGGTAAGATTTGTCAGTGTGTTCGTGAAGCGTTACATATTCTGTACGCTTCCTTGAAGTAATGTCTATCGCGGACAATGGTCGTAGGACAACTAATCGAAAGTCGAGACAATAGTGTCTTGGCATGATGAAAGTCTGATGCAATCACGGATGACGCAATATTTTCAAGGCCAAACAAATTTCATTATATACTCCGAAAATAGATTCGTATTACTGCACAGCACTGCAAATGACCTAATCTTAGAAAAAAATAGAAATCGATTACACCCTGTCGCTCCAGTGGGTGTAAAACTGCCCGAATGGCGAAAGAAATGAAACTAAAGCGGTTGTTTCAATTAATTTGCGCCAGAGTGTATGTATAAGTCTACCATTTGTCCATCCTTAGAATATTGCTGCCATATATGGCCCGGTGCCCCGAACATTTACCTTGATCTCCTTGATATAATCCAAAGAATCAGCAATATTATTATCCCTGTATGACTGATCGGCTTAGTAATGTTTCGGTTTTCTAATTCTTTCGCGCCCAATAACCCTTTGTGTCTTAGTGGTTTTACAGCCTTGCTTCGGGTGAAATCAATTAAAACAAAGAAGATATCGTAAGAAAACTAAATCTGAAAAGAAATCAGTCAGTCAATTATCTGCCATGGATGATACACGCTTTGGCGATAATGTATCTTTCGATACATGACTGACGAGGCAGATTTTTTTCCCCAATAGGTTGCTATTTCCTTCTGCAGTAGACCATTTGTGATCAAAGGCTATAGAACCAGGTCTATCTTGCTATTTACCCATTGGTGGGGGAGAAGAAGAGGATTCATACCTTACCCAAGGATATTGGCATGTAAGTGAATGTAATGGATTCGACTGAAATTCAAACTCGGCTCTCCGATCCTCAATCCCATCCGCTATCCATAGAAGGAAAAATAAAAAAAGATGTAGAAAAACTGGCAGAATAAGAAAAAGAAACAGTAAATATAAAATGGAACGTGAAAATTGAATATAGCAAGAGTTTTAAGAAAAGAAAAAATTCATTTTGACAGCTTATCAACGCTTTGAAGTTTAATTAAAACCACAACATATTTTTAGAGTATAATAACTTTTTTCGTGATATTAAATATTTTTAGTGATACAGTTAACCCATAGCTGGAAGGAGACGAGGTAGGTTCATACCTTTCCCAAGGGTATTTACGGGTACTGATAGAACTATGGAAGAAAGCTTTATTCTCCTATTTACATTTCCCCCATTATGAGCATTATTATATCCATGACATAATAACACCGTATTTCACGGACGGAACATAATAGTTGAAAGAAAAATGAATGACAAAAATGTTTTATTCTCCGAGAGAATTTTATGATGCTAATCTTACGCAACATTATATATACATAATTATCCGACTCCCACACACTGAGAAAGTATATCAAATGTCTGCAACAGCAAGCAGTGTGAAAAAAAGAGAACTTTGTATGTAATATTCCCCGAAGGGAAAACTGGATTTACTGTGTTTTCTCTATGCAGCCGGTGAGGCCATGTGATTTTTTTTTTCCTATATGGCCCACAAACTGTGGGCTAGCTACGTCCTCCTCCATGTTTCACGTTCTATCCTCTAACATCACTAAACGGCCGTCGCTTTACCTTCGTGTCTTTCTCTCAGCGGAAGGGGGATAATAACCTTTTTGTATCCCTACCCGCATTAATGAATATAAAGGACTCAATTTAGAAATGGAACTCGGCTTTCCGATAAATTCCAAGCAATTATACATTTCACCACACGCACATTCAAGCTTACAGCACCTTATATTCCCAAGCGATCACACCATTTAGGTATTCACCAGGCTCGACGTTGCTTAACTTCGGTGATCGTAGGGGAACCGGTGTTTCAATTTATGTGCCTGCAAGTCTACGAAAGAACGATAAAAATAAAAAAAAATTAAGAAATTTATGAAGGAAAAAAAAAGGGCGAAAAATATAAAAGATAAGAAAAGTTGGAAAGAAAATTGAAGGAAAGATAAGAAAAATGGTTGTCAACATAATAAACGAAAAAAATGCAATGTAATATCAGAAAAGAAGTTGAATTTATAAGATCGAGTCTGTTGGCTGAAGCACCGTACGGAAGAATTTTGAAATTAAACAGAAATAAAAGGAGTGAGCAAAAAAAAAAAAATAAACAGTAAGAAAATGAAAATGAATAAAGGCAAAAGAAGCAGAATTTATAAAATCAAATCTGTTGGTTAAGGACGTTACAGAAAAGGGGTTTCAAAATCGAATTGAAGGGGAGATAACCATGTTAGAATCACGGTAGCAGTGTTGATCTGACTGTCTCCCACGAAGAAGAGAATTATTTTGGTGCAATTGTTGACATTGCAAGTTAAGGTTCATCAAGTCGGGAATCGTTGGTTGATGGTGAACAAGAAAATTTCTGCATACTTCTTCGTAATTGTATGAAGTTAAAACAATAAGAAGAAATAGACTTTACAAGGGAATTGAATAAAGATGTCACTCCTTGAATTAAAAAAAAAGAGTAAAGCTAAATAGCTTTTCATAAAAAAAGTACACAAACAGATATTTCCGTGTGAAAAACAATTTTTTTTTTTTTTTTGTAGTTGGATGATGATTTTTACAATTGCTTGATGTTAATATGATTTTTATATCATCTCTTCAAATCAAGCAGGAAGAGAGAGAGAGAGAGAGAGAGAGAGAGAGAGATGAGGGTGGGGAGAATAAGTGATTCCCGCTTTAAAGAAGGGAAAAATGTATTTCAATTGTGAAAAAAAGACAGTAAAAAGAAAAAGAAAGAAAGAAAGAAAGAAAAAAGAAAGAAAGAAAGAAAAAAGAAAGAAAGAAAGAAAGAAAGAAAGAAAAAAGAAAGAAAGAAAAAGAGACTCAGAAGTGAGAAAAGAATAGAAAACTATTTATGTAAAAAAAAGAAAAAAAAACTATGAAGAGATAGAAAATAGAAAGTTGTATGAAAGAAAGAAAAAAGAAATAAAGAAAGACAGATTATGAAGGGAGAAAGGAATTGAATGCTGTATGAAAGAAAGAAAGAAAGAAAGAAAGAAAGAAAGAAAGAAAGAAAGTAATGTAAAAGAGGGAGAGAGAATAGAGGGAAAACATTACGATGTGAGGGAAATTGAAAGAAAGAAAGAAAGAAAGAAAGAAAGAAAGAAAGAAATTAAAAAAAATAAGAAAATAAAAAAATAAATAAAAAAGTAGGCAAATAAAAAAACGCGGGAAAAGCAAAGAACGCAGTGCGCTGCAAAATTCTCAAGGTCGAAAAAGGTAAAACAAAAATAAAACCTAAAGATCAGATAGCCTCATATATATATATATATATATATATATATATATATATATATATATATATATGTGCATTTTCAACAAGCAATGTGGGAGTGCCATTAGCACGCATGGGTTTACAGAGAGTGAGAGCAAGAGTAAAGAGTAAAGAGGGGTATTTGAGGAAAGACGGGGATCAGAATCAAGGTATCAGAATATGCCGATTGACATTACATTTGAATATTTGATGATTATAGCAATCAAGGAAGAAAGTGGGAGGAAAGGAGTTCCAACGTCAGGATGTGCGAGAGAAGAAGCTGTTGGAGTAGAACAGACTGTGAAAGTGTGGGACCGAGATTCCCATCTAGTAGCAAGCTTGAAATCATGCCGTTGGAGCACCAGTGAAAGTAGCTCGTCAGAGCAGTTGGCATGAAAATATTTGTAGAAAAGACAGATGTAAGCCACATCACGTCTGTGAGATAGTGACTAGAGACGAGATGCCAGGTCAGGACCTATCATATTGCATATCCGTCTTTGTATCTTGTCTAGGACATCGAGATAAACAGCAGGGGCACCAGACCATATATGACAACATTATTCAGTGCAAGGATGAATGGTAGATTTGTAGATTTGAAGGATGCATCCAGGGGAGAAAAAAACCTTCTGGCGCGACACGGATTACCAACTTTCCTTGCGGTAGATGAAGCTATTGATTCCACGTATTTGTTTTACCTCAGGTCAGTGTAAAATGTGAGACCAAGACGCTCTCATGGAATACACACACACACACACACACACACACACACACACACACACACACACACACACACACACACACACACATATATATATATATATATATATATATATATACATATGTGAAAACTCTAGAATTACGTGGCAACACATACCAACCTTATAGCAAACCAAATGCTAACCCTTTATATATACACCCGAAGTCAAACCACCCTCCATCCATAATTAAACATATACCCTCATCAATAGAAAATAGAATTAGCATTAACTCCGCTAACAAGGAAATATTCCAACAACACAATGGCTTCTATAACACTGCCCTAAAAAATAGTGGTTATAAAAATGCTAACATTAACTATAGAGCCTTGCTTGGGGGTGAAACGCTTAAAAAAAAAAAAAAAAAAAAACACCGTCGGGAGAGAGCTGGGAAATTCCGAGGAAGCTTGAGCAATTTTCCCGTTGAACCCACTTTAATAAAAGTCCTACTTTGACCGACTGGTTATCTTGGCCCTTTGTGAGAGAAACCGGTAGTTGTGCGTTGCAGGGATTTGGATACAGATTTTAATTGCCCCTTTTTCTTTACGCCTCCCCCAGGTATGTTTTTTTGACTTTAAGCTTCTGAGGCTTATTTATGATTCCTGGAATTACGACCTCGGGTTCTTCAATTTTATAATTAATTTTCATCTGCACCTACCCACTGTTATTTTCTTCCACAGTAACAGACGATACGTTTTTGTTATTGGCGATCTCATTAAACAAAAGAAGAAAGGACGTTTTATTGAGGATATAAACGACAAGAAAATGTATATTTACAATCAAAGAGAAACAGCTGCAATCTCCGGTAAAAATAAGGAGAAAAAATAAGAACTCACATCACATACTGTCGGCAAAATAGCAGAAAGAATCCAGTGAATATTTGCGTGAATGAGAGAGATTGTAAGCCGTCAAAGATTTGCTTAGAGTAATAAGGGGAAAGAAACCGTGGAGAGCCATGATCGCCCATGGACAGAAGATAAAAAAAGAAGACGAAGAATATAATTATTATTGTTGTTGTTATATTATTAATATTATTTTGACGAAAAGAAATATCCAGAAGCGACCGAACTTCAAATTCTTAAAACCTATGAAGATGGTATTTATCAATCCACCCACGGGGATCGAATGTGGCATACGGCCTTTTTAATGTGGGTATCTCTGAGCCCGTAGGCCCAGCCAAAAATAAATAACCATCCAAACCCGCCGAGGCGGGCCAGTTCCGTCAACCTCCCCCAACGAAACCCTACCCTTCGGCAGAGCTTCGTCCGGGTTCCTCTCTGCAAGCAAAGAGTTTGACAGACAACCGACCCGGCAGCTCACAAAGCGCAGATACTACACTTTGATCCTAGCCACCGGGCCGAGCGGGTATTCTTTTTATGGATGGTGTTTATCAATCCACCCACGGGGATCGAATGTGGCACAAGGCCTTTTTAATGTGGGTATCTCTGAGCCCAGGCCCAGCCAAAAAAAATAACCATCCAAACCCGCCGAGGCGGGCCAGTTCCGTCAACTCCTCCCCAACGAAACCCTACCCTTCGGCAGGCTTCGTCCGGGTTCCCTCTGCAAGAAGAGAGTTCGACAGACACCCGACCCGGCAGCTCACAAAGCGCAGATACTACACTTTGATCCTAGCCACCTATGAAGATAATTACATATGAAAATTACAAAAGTCCTACCCAGTTGGTGACGGAGGTGGACAAAATGACAGGAGATATCCAGAAGATTTAGACTAAACTATTTGTTTAATTGTTCTTACTAACTAAACAACTAACGGAAAAAAAAACATGTTGTTGTTGTTGTTATTATTATTATTATTATTATTATTATTATTATTTATGTATGTTATGTTTGCTGCTTTGTATCCTGTACAGCCGGCCCCAAACTATGGACATTAGGCGTTATAGGAGAATTATCCTCTAATTCTTTGTATATAGAATGTTCCTAGTAAGGTAACCTGGGCAACGCATATGTTGATGTTACCGGGGATGCTGTTAGTAAAATTGTCCATTCCTTTTCTCACAAGTCCCAGGGATCCAATGCTATTTGTACAATCTCAGTCTTCATTCCCCACATCCTGTTAATTTTGATCTCCATGTCCTTGTATTTGGACAATTTCTCAATGAATGTTATAGAGGTATTTATTTCATATGCTACTGTCACGTCAATAAGCATACACTTCCTGAATTTCTTGTCTTTTATGATAATATCAGATCTGTTTGATATGTCCCAGAGGATAGTTACATCATTATTTTGGATAAGTGTATCTGTTTGGTGCTCATAACATCTCTCAGTGGTTTCGATTTTGTGCTTCCTGTATATCTTCCAGTGCACTAATGCCGCTACATTGTTATGTCTGTGGGTTTATTCATTTTCTGCTATTTACAGACATTCTGAGATAATATGGTCGGCAGTTTCATCATATTTACCGCAGTACCTACAATTCGGGTTAGTTCCATCCTTGATTATGCGATAGTGACAGAATCTGGTTGCAAGGCTTTGGCCATGAACTGCAATAATTAGGCCTTCTGTCTCAGCTTTCAACCCGGTGCTCCTCAGACACTGATGTGTTTTCTGTTGGTTCACATCTGCTTCTTTTTTTTTTTAAATATATATTTGGCATGCATCGACTTGTCTTACCAGATTTTTTTTTGTAATTTCATTTGTGCAATTTTTTTTGCTTTGTGTTTTGTTCATTTGACGTAGATGGTATTCGCTTCGTTTTTTTTTGCTTGTAGTGTCCCAGGTATATTATATGATGTAGTGTCCCAGGTATATTATATGATGTCCCAGGTATATTTTATGATGTCCCAGGTATATTATATGATGTCCCAGGTATATTAAGCTGTTTCTGGAAGAATGCAGCTTCTTTGTTGATGGGGTGGATTTGGTGTCTTCCTATTTTTGGGAGGGGTTCAGTGTTTTTTTTGAGGTATGCGTCCAATGTGATTGTTGTAGATTTTAGAGTCATTTCAAGTTAGATTAAACCTCAGCCTCCTAAAACTCCTGGTATGTACAGCCTATCAACATCTGATTTCAGGGGGTGCATCCCCATTTGGGTAAGCATTTTTCTGGTCTTGCCGTCCAATTCATCTTCTATTATTATTATTATTATTATTAACAAAATGATTAACGTAGTCTTTCAAATATTTTGCAATTCTTAGAGAAGAGTGCAATTTAAGGAAAGAAAAGTTAATTTTTAATTCTTAATTACTGGCTAATCAACCGACATAAATTTTCAAGATGAGTACGGCCCCCATGCTGCTACCCACGTTTCAATTGCTTTCCATTCACGCTGGCTGCTTTTCATTTGCTTTCTCGCGTTTATAACCAGTACAGCCGTTTTTGTTTTTCTCAAGATAATCGACGTTTAAACAAAGTCTTGTAGTTTTTCATATATTGTTTACTTGTATGAATTTTTTAAACATAAATTGAAGAAGACGGGAATACGTTGTTAAAAAATGTCTTTTCTTTTCTTTTAATTGCAGCTAAGTATTGGAAGATTTAAAGAAGAAGAAGAAGAAGGTGGAGAAGTGGGAGACGAAGGAGGAGGCGAAGTGGGAGAAGAAGTGGGAGAAGAAGGAGGAGGAGAAGGGAGAAGAATATTAAGAAGAATAAATAGGAGGAGGAGGAGCGGGGGAAGGAGGAGGAGAAGGGAGCAGAATATTAAGAAGGATAAGTAGGAGGAGGAGGAGGAGCGGGACAAGAAGAAGAAGAAGAAGAAGAAGTGGGAGAAGAAGGAGGAGGCGAAGGGAGAAGAATATTAAGAAAAAATAAGTAGTAGGAGGAGGAGCGGGAGAAGAAGAAGTAGAAGTGGGAGAAGAAGAAGAAGGAGGAGAGGGAGAAGAATATTAAGAAGAATAAGTAGGAGGAGGAGGAACGGAAGAAGAAGAAGAAGGAGGAGGAGGAGGAGGAGGAGGAAAGAAGAAGAAGAAGAAGAAGAAGAAGAAGAAGAAGGAGGAGGAGGAGGAGGAGATTAAGAAGAAGAAGAATGTTTGGCTAAAGAGAAAGTAGAGATCAATAATAATAATAATAATAATAGTAATAATAATAATTATGAGGAGGAGGCGGAATCATTTAGGCTAATAATATAAAAACCATAAAAATTATCTTAATAATTATGAAAATAAATTCCAATGTATAGAAAAGAATCTACAGTAGAAAAAAATTACCATGTTCTACTTAATTACGTTATTTAAATGCGAAATAAATCTCATCATTTTTATGACCACGAGGTTTCGGTCCCATTATGTTCTCTTTCCTTCTTCCGCTGTTCGTCGATCTGTATAGACTTCACGGAATTTCGAAATGAACCCTTTACTCAAACTACTGAGTCAGATTGTCTCTAGTCCGCTTCCCACGTTTTGGGATACTGCATCGTTTAATAGTTCAGTCATTGCTCCTCCTGTTTTGCATCATTAGTCGAGATTGAATTCACGAAGTTATTAACCGATGGTTTAAGCCACTTCCAGGTTGCGTAAGAAAAGATGGGGATATTAGTCTGACTAGAAATAAAGATAATTTCTCAACCCAGAAATTTAGGCGTAAGTTCTACCTGCTTAGGTATGGATCAAGAAGTTAAAATTCGACAAGATCGTCTTAATAATTGAATATACACTGACGGACACTATAATAGCAAGGATTTAAGAAGTTATATTATGAACCATAGCATTATGGTAGACACTTCTTCCTCAAGAGGGCCATGGGTTTATTGCCCGTCGCAATAATTAGGCCTTCTGTCTCAGCTTTCAATCCGGTGTTCTTCAGCCACCATGTTTTTTTGTTGGTTCACATCTGCTTCTTTCATTCTTTTTAGGTATTTGGCATGCAACGCCTTGTCCTCCTAGATTTTTTGTAATTTCATTTAGCCTGAATTTATTGCCTGTCGCCAGAGGCGTTCCCAAAAGTAAGATTGCCGAGGGGTTTGGGTAATTTTTCCAAGGTATTGTCGTTAAAACCACTTTAAACTGACTTTGCGTCACATTCGATAGCGACCGAGAGTGCACTGAAAAAATACCTACAGCCTTACGGCAGGTGTTTATATTTAAATATGAATAGTTATTTAAAAGCTCCGTATTCTAAAGCACACCATTTAATGGGTTAAAATCTATTTTTTTTCTTTTTGATTTGTAGCAAATAAAAGAAATAATAATTTATTTTCAAATGACGAGTAAATTGCTTCATGAATATTAAGAGACAGTGTAATGGAATTATTGTTCCATTATCTTCTTATCATTAAAACTTTTCCATTTATGCAAAAAAGGGTGTAATTGGAAAAGAAAAGTGAATCTAGCAAGAATAAATGGAGGAAAATGAAATTTAATTACAAAAAAAAGTTTATTAAAAAAATAATTCTACTTTTAACAAGATATAAAACAAAAGACTATATAAAATAAAAAAAAATCCAATTTTTTAACTCATTAAAAAATTATTCAAGATAAAAATCATTAATCATTATGTAAGAATAATTTTTTCCATAAAGAAAGAATAACTTTTCATTCATTTGTTAATAAAATAAAATGAATTGCTATTAGATATTAAAAAAAAAAACAAATATTATTTAAAATATGGAACAGAATTCGGAGTGAAATAATACAGAAAATGTGAATGAAAATTTATTCTGATTTATTGTAAAAGTGCATTAATAATTTAAAAGAAGACTATCGCAACAAAATTTTGATTTACAACAATGTCTGGGATTGTGTCTGACCCCTAATTTCGCTTTTACTTTCACTTTCACTTTCACTAAAGAAAAATATTATCTTCTTTTTTTCAGCGCAAAGTTATTGCTGCTTTCTTTCTACCCCAAATTTATTACACCTCTCTCCTACCTAACGACCGCTAGCTTCCATCCTAAATTACCAACTCAATAACAAAACCTCCAAACACTTTCTGGCGTGCAGCATCTATCGTTTACTAAAAAAAATCGCTCCATAACCCTGAAATTGAATGCTGAAACACTTTTAATTTTGATTGCAAGGTATTTCTCTTTCTCTCACCTAATAACTTGTGGATAGTTTGCATTCCTGTAACTAGCTTGTAATTAAAGTTATTAGAAATTCCATAATTTTCAAGAATCATGAAATAGATCGTTATAATGGCAAGCGTTTTGATTTTGGTCGTTTAAGATGAAATCTCAAGCTGTTCAAGTACTTCTTCTGTATACCGTGTCCGTTCAGACCGTGTGTGAACATAGCTCTCCACAACTTCCTATCCTTTGTAACTCTAATATTTTCACCCTTGCTATTCCTTCCAGTTCATATTCTGCTATCCATTTACACAAAATATTAAGATAGATTATTCGCTATTTCACTCTGTCCGGGTTGCCTTCTATCTGTCCTGTGAGTATCACATTTTCTAAGTTCTCTTTCCTCTTTTTGTTTTTGAGAAATTTCAAATATCTCTTTCTTACATGTACAATGTCCTTTTCGTTTCCAATTTAAAAAAAAAAATTCGTTGTTCTCATATTCTGTCAATGGTATTTCCAGCATATTTCTCTAGGAAAATGCCACTCCACAACTTCCTATCCTTTGTAGCTTTCATATTTTCCCCTTTCAGTCCATATTCTGCCATCCATTGAAAAAAAAATGGTATTCTCTAGGAACCGTTGCTTCGTCCTCTGTTCATCCGTGCGCGTAATGCCCAGCATCCACTGCCATTTTCTTTCACTAAATGTTCACCCAACAAAGAGCAACTCAAGGTAGAGCTTTACTGAATCAGGTTGTTGTGTTGCGTAAGAAGAGTTAAGGAGTGCAAATTAATTGTCCTTTATTAAATTTTCTCTCAGCACAAGTCCCAAGAGCCAGCCAAGTTAGAGGGTAATTGAATGTGGTTGTTGTATTACGTAAGAAGTAAAACAAGTGAAGATTATGAGGCTATATAGGATTGTGAATGAGGATATCTGTTACAAAAAGCAGAGGTTCGCTTGAAGAAATTTTCTCACTGGGATTTCGTACTTACCAATGGAATACGAAGAGGATGCGGACGATTCAACTCTGGTAGATGGCATGGCGGATCCTACGTGTAGGTGCCTGACCTGGTGCAACTAAGAAATGTAGCATTTGTCATTAAAATAGCAAGATAATAGGGATAGGACTTGAGACTTTACAATTGTGCGGAAAGAGGCTGCAGTGTGGGAGATAACAAATCACCCACAAAGTCGCGGAACTTCTTTTGAACCATGAAGAAGCTGGAAAGGGACTATTGGACTTCTCTAGATATTTAAAGGAGCATTCTTATAACATAGCAGTTAAGCAGATTTTTGTTTTCTAAATTTTCCAATTTCTTAATACCGTGTTTGCTTTTTGAAGGCCTCTTACACTATTCAAAGGCTCCTTCTGTCACATATTTTTCAGTTGTTACTTGGTGAACTAGAATAATTCAGGACAAATGCTGGTAGCAAACCGCGCTGCCTGCGAATTAAGAAAATATACAAAAATAAAAAAGAAAGGTGTGAGACAAGGATGTATCTTCTCTCCGGACTTATTCAACCTATAAAATGAGGCGATTCTGAGAGAATTAGAAGACCTAACAGCATTTATTACTGGTGGCCGTAATCTTAGCAAAATGAGATATGTAAATGACACTGTTTTGATAACAGACTTAGAAAGGAAAAGAACGATAACTCTTAGTGAATGTAGTGAAGGAAAGCGAGAAGAAAGGACTAAACATCAATTGCAAGAAGACCGAATGCGTGTTTATAATCAAGAGAAAAATCCCAATGTACAAATAAGGAATTAGAGTTTCCAAACTCAATCAATAATTTAAATATCTGAGAAGTGTATTAACAGAGGAAGGAAAATGCGACACTGAAATCCGAAGAAGCGTTGGCATAGCGAAAGATGTCTCTCAAACGCTAAGCAAAGTATTAAGAAACAAGAACTGTTCGTTAAAAACAAAGAAGAGACTACTGAAATGTTATGTAAAGATCAGTACTTGTACACGGCAGTGAATGCTGGACAATCTCCTCATAGATGTAAATGAGACTTGACACAAAAGAAAGGCTGTTCTACTGGAAATATCACGGGCGAAACATGTGAGCAGCGATTTAGATTTTAGACAAAATGAAAACTAAAAGGATACTTATAATTTGCATTAGAAAGATACAGTTAAAATTTCTAGGACATATAATGAGAAAAGTGGGCTTGGAAAATTTGATACTCACAGGAAAATGCAAGAAGGACGGTAAAAAAAGAAAGCGTAACCTACCGAGAGAGCTTGAGTAAATGGATGTCAGAACAGAGTATAGGTGAGATAACCTGAAATCAAAATCTATTAAGAGCTACACAGAGGTGGAAATTATGGAAAGCCATAATATTAGGTTGGTGCAAAAATAATGACGTAATAATGTCGTTTTTTGACGTATTTTATAACGTCAAAAAACGACATTATTACGTCATTATTTTTGCACCAACCTAATACAAAAAAAAATGGATACAGCACATAAAAGAAGACAATATTTAGTGAAACTTAAAAGTAAATCTCTATATAAAATTCTGTGGCTTCCGTTAGTCCGTCAGTCACACCTTTTAAAATAGCCATACATTGACTGACCAAAACCAAATTTTGGGGAGAAGGGCAAACAGATAAGGAGTAGAAAGTACTGCTGATTTTACTAGGGTACGTAGCTTAGTATAATAAATTTTCATCCATTTTTTGGAAAAATTAAAAGATCTATTATTTAATAGACAAAATACTCAACTATTTAAAAAAAAATCAATTCAATGATTAAAATAACAAATACTTATTTAATAAAAATTCAATATTGTTTTTTGTATATATTTTCTTTAAGATTTTATATATAAAAGAATCTAGTTTCTAGTTCATCCTGTGTTTATATAATATCTATTAAAAACTACAAAGGGCAGGAAAGTGTGGAGAGCCATAATCGCTAACCTCTTGCAGGGACACCGCACATAGAAGAAGAAGAATATGATTTGTTGACAAAATAAAAGCCTTCTTTTGTAATATATATGTCTAAATGAAGGAGATTAATGTCTTTTACTTGAGCTTAAAACGTTTTATTCGATGGCTTGTCAGCTTCAGGAAAATCATTGATTTCATTGGCTTCATCACGATCTACGAATTCTATTGACTCACTATCGACTTTATTGCTAATGTAAGAATACACAGGATGTAGAAATCGTTGTTTTAAGTGCTGCTGCTGCTGCTGCTAGAATTACATTTAACAGTCGTGTGAATAAATATCACTAGCTTGGGAAATATATACAGAACCGTTGTGTATGGAACAAGGAAAAACCATCAAG
>CAHIKZ030001868.1:1617500-1635000 GCA_903632075.3 Acanthosepion pharaonis
ATATAGATCTTGGGAAAGCTCTATGTCAGGGACAGATCAATAAATGGTATTATAAAAACACGAGCCCTTAAAAAAACATGAGATTATATTTATTTCATTGAGGTCGGAAAATTGGCCCTAATTCATCAGATCTCGTAATACGAATAAAAATAGAAAAGATTTCTTCAGGCCTGAAAAACAACAGATCTAACTTTGTGGAAATGGAGGGAAAAGGGTTTATGTCTAAGAATGTGGAAGGGGAGGTGATGAAAAAGATAGTATGCATTCAGAGAGAGAGAGAGAGAGAGAGAGAGAGGGAGAGAGAGGGAGATAGAGAGAAGGGGAAATAGAGAAAATATTTAAAAATTGAACGTGAGACGAATAGATGTTTTTTTTTTATAAACTGACTTTGGGGGCTGTAGATATAGGGAGCTAATTTAGATACACATTACGAAATGAAATAGTTACATCAATGTTGACATTTGAAAATATATAAAAAGGAAAAGGAATAGAAAAGGAGAAAGAAATGAAAGGGAATTCAATGAAAATTGGAAATTTGGCGACATTTTTTTTGTGCAATCGAAATTATATTCTGTCTGGTTACAATTATGACACTAATATATTCATTTAAAAAAAAAAAAAGAAAAAATAAAAAATAGGATCTCGTTTCATATATATATATATATATATATATATATATATATATATATATATATATATATAACAAAAGAAAAAAAGATAGAATTAATTATAAAATTAATGACAATAGCTTCAATAATAATAAAAATAATAATACAAAATTTGTTCTCACGAATACAGCCCACCCCTTAAGAAGGGCATTATCTATGTAAAATATGTTTGTTTTTGTCTTTCGTTTTTTTTTAATTGGTCAGGGGAAAATGTCATGATGCCATTTATAACCTTAGGCCTCTAGGCGGGACGCGGAGAGAAATGTGTACACACCAGAAATCAAAGGAAGTATAATAATAATAATAATAATAATAATAATAATAAAGACAAAAATAAACAATGGTCTTAAAACTAAAACTAGCAGTTAATAGTCGATGCTAAGATAAGCTTCTTCATGGTCAATATTCTGTAAGTACCAAAAATGTAGATAAAATCCGGACCCAAAAGAGGTTGCGTAGTTCAGGGTTAAAAGCTAAAATAGTGAATAGATTATACAATTAATGAGACACGAATAAACAATCAAGTATATGTCTACTAAGACTACAAATTTACATATCAAAACTCAAGCCTCCTTATCCATATATATATATATATATATATATATATATATATATATATATATATATAAAATATATATATATATATATATATATATATATATATATATATATATATATATATATACACAAACGTATATAGAAGAGACTTTTATATTTTCTAACGTGTAGTATCAGATTTGGTAACATTATACTTTTCTACCATTCTGTTTTTAATATATACATAGTAATAATAACACTTACAATTAAAAGAAGTCAAATAACGGAATAAACACATATACACCAAGAATATAAATACATATACATAAATAGGGGAAACATATATTTATATATACATCCGTATAAATACAAACACATATATATTCATGCTTATAAATACATAATAAATAACAAATATATAAGTATATTGCAAATAACACAATAATTGCATGTATAAAGAACAATTACATAAATAAAGTGTACGCACAAATGTATTTTAAATACATTATATATTTATAAATATATATATATATATATATATATATATGTATATTAATTAACCTGTCATCTGTGTATAGTCTCGTTCTCAGATCTTTAAACTAATGGAGCCTGTGAATTTTGTTGAATACTGTCCTTCTTCGAACATTAGGGACTTGCGCTACAGAATGATAACAAAAGCGACATCGCTTGAGAAATTTCAAAAGCAGCAACGGCGAAAAGGGATGTCACATGAAACTGGAACAGAAAATAGAAATAAACAAAATGTTGAAAACCCCAGCGTCAGTCCACAATTCAAAAAGAGTTTGTAAACAGATGGCAGGTTATTTAATATATATATATATATATATATATATATATATATATATATATATATATATATATATATATAATTTTGGATAGATGTTAGTTTATGACCCTGGGTTTGTTTATGTTTGTCTGACGATCGCAAAAACGTGAAACCCAGGGCCAAAAACTCACATCAATCCAACCAAATATGTAAGATCTATCTCTGATATTGAGCGCTTTCGAATAAGTACCGCGCATATAATATATACACAATATATATAAAAACATATATAATATATATATATATATATATATATATATATATATATATATATATATATATATATATATATATATATATATATATATATATATATTTATGGTTATAGTCATATACACACACTTTTCACACACACACACACACATATATATATATATATATATATAAAATTATTCTTAACAGCATCTTTGTTTTATATTGCCGACGATTCTGTTTCTGAGGAAATGTTGGCGAAAGGCGCCTCAAATCCTATTCTTAATCTTAAAACTTTTGTATCTTAACGATAACTTGTCTTGGTATGGCAATAAGAAAAACCTGTTTTATATATATATATATATATATATATATATATGACGAATAAACTACGTGTGACATAGCATAATAAAATGAAACGGGTGCAAACAAATTATGGCAAGCATTTAAAATGAAAACAAATATATCAATTTATCATATGAATAAGCAATAATTATGCTTGTCCCTTCTTTCATTAGTTAGTTACTTCGTAAGTCCGCAAGACCTTTACGCCCTGCCAATACTTCCTAAATAACGGACTATTCCGTTTTGAACGGAACTGAAAGAAATAAAATAGGGAAGATAAATGGACTGAGTTGTTGTTTCAATGAAATGAAAAAAAAAGTATCAATTTCAATCCATTTCATATGTGCAGGCTTACTTATTCATAACGTTTTTAATAACCATGATTGCAATACAGCTTTTCAGCTACTGCAAGAATTTAAGAGTACTACTGGGTTGGCATTCCGGTCCCACCCTTTTACTGCCAAAACGGTTAAATGTAGCCGTCTTCTACTCAAACAGCTTCTCCTCTAGCTCTTCCCGTCTGAGAAACTCCCTTCCTCTTACTTGCTTCCCTGATAACTATAATCTTCAAATATTCAAGTGTAATGTCAATCGACATTTTCTGATGGCTTGTTCTTGTTCCCCGTTCTTTTCTTTATACTTTCCTCAAATACGCCTCTTTATTCTTGTTCTTGCCCTCTGTAACCACTTTCGTGACAGTGTCACTCCCGCCTTGCTTGGGGCGAAATGCTTTAAAAAAATATAAATAAATATACCAAAGGTTTACCAACATTGTTTAATTAAACTTAGTATGAAGAATATCTATCTATCTATCTATCTATCTAGTGTGATGTCCAATTTTATATGATCTGTACACACACACGCACAAACACACGTACACACACACACACACACACATATATATATATATATATAGAGAGAGACATGTCTGATTGAATAAATTACAGATATTATGTCTACTAATTTTTAATAAAATCCGTTCATATTCACGAATAACCTTCCGTGTATTGATGTTAAAGTATGAGAGAAATGTTCTATAGCTGCTTAAATTTCTTTTATTTTCATTTCTCAAGTACTTTCGGTCTTCTTCCAAGATCATCTTCAGCGGTGCAATTGGTACAAAACTATATGTTGTTTATTAGGATAAGTATTTATATAAAGATGTGCGTTGTTTTCCATTACCGTAATTATTTTTATTATGCTTTTAAAAGCAAAACGAGTGACAATGTGCTGATCGTTAATAAGAACGTGAAAAAATTACCCATTATGGAATTTTTTATTCTATGTAATAATGTCATGATCCCCCGTGCATTAAAGTGTGAAAAAAAAGCTGTTCCTTTACAGGCATTTCAGAACATTACTGCACTATTCATAGTTGATTCTGTTCATTGCTGGTTTTAATTATTTTAAATATAAATTGCTTCTAGTATCTGTAATTTAGATTTGTTGTTTTCATGGTGTAGGATGAATGTGTCGATTAGTAATTTCTTATAATGTGAATATGGACAAGAATGGTGTAGAAGTCTCACAATCGAAGGATGGTGAGCTATGTGGAGTGTAATGTCTGTAATTTATTCAATCAGACATGTCTAAAAGAGAATTTGCTGGCTAAATACATAAATTTTAATATATATATATATATTTATGTTTATACATTATTTTTATAGATACAAATATTTAAGTAAATGCTCTGTTTATAATAAACAGTATTAAACAACATTTACCGGCCGGAATGTCCGAGAAATTTTCACAGAAAATATTCGTCCTCCGACAGGATAAAAATATCTTAAAATAATTGCCGGACTTTGTCCATTTCATAATGTATATATATATATATATATATATATATATATATATATATATATATATATATATATATATATTTATTTGTGTGTATGTCTGTGTGCAAGTAGGTCGTGAAAATCAGTTATTTAATATCCATTTTACTGCGGAAATATTGCAAAATAAAATCAGATATATTGCATTTTTTGTTGGGTTTATTGTTTTTTCTTCCTTTTTAGACGTGGACACAAATTTCCGTTTTGAACATTGTATATTATGGAATTTAAACAAAGGAAACAAATAAGTTCTTCAGCTGAAGAATAAAGTCTTTGGCGGCCCAGAGGCAATATCCAAATTGAACCTCTATCCTTTCTCGAAAATGTTGTGTCTAATATATTCTATATTACTTAAGTAAATCTTTACATTGGATCAGATTTTCAAATCCCATATCAGTGCAAAGAAATAACGATATAGAAAGTTAAATGTGATTAGTTCAAATGAAAATCAACCATTATTTACTAAAGAATCTGCGAAGTTCTTTGTACTTTTATTTTGATTCATATTTCAAAACAATGATGTCTTGTACATAGACAATATTGTTCTGACTGACACTAACAATAGTTGTGGTAGTTGAACATATCGTCTGTTAAATGCAAAACAGGAATGGTCACATAATTTCTCTGATTTTTTTTCCACTTATAAATTCAGGCCTTGTCAGAGAGTAAACTTAATTAAATTTATTAAAGCGCGCCTGTATGGGGGTAATGATTAACAATTTTCTCTGCTTGATCATCACATATGTGTAATGAGTGGGCTACTTACCAGAAAATGGTCTTCCTGTGAGGAAAAAATAAAGTTAGCTTACACAGTGAGTCTAAGATAGGTAACCACAAAATAACGTTTAGATCAGTAAGAAATAATAATAATAATAATAATAATAATGATAATAATAATGGTGATAATAATAATAATAATGATAATAATAATTATAATATTGATAATATTAATATTGATAATAATAACGATAATAATAAAAATAATGACGATAATAATAATAATGATGATGATAATAATAATATAATAATAATATAATAAGATAATAATAAATGATAATAATAATAATAATTATAATATTGATAATAATAATAAGATAATAATGATAATGACGATAATAATAATAATTAATAATATTTTGGCAAATATCATATAATAATGTGGATCCAAAATTGACAAATAATACCATCTAACGATGTTCTAATAAAAGAAATAATGACGATAATAATCTAATGACTTTGGAAAAATAATTTCAACAATGCAAATATTATGCCATAATAATATTTGAAAAATATCAAATAATGAAAAAAAAAATGAAAATCTGAAAAAAATGAAAGGTGTAAAATAATAATAATAATAATAATGATATTGATAATAATAATAATGATGGAAAATGAAAAATGATAATGATAATATACACGCCGAATTATAGAAATAGATGATGTCACCATAATAATAATAAGACATACATAAAATTGTCTTATTAAATAATATTGATAATAAAAATGCCACTAAATAATAATTGACGATAATAATAATAATAATAATATATCATAATAATAATAATAATAATAAAATATAATGATAAATAATAAATATAATAATAATAATAATAATAAAAATAATAAAATAACAATGATTGAAATAATATGAAACACCACGATAATAAGATACAGTTACGGAGATAAGGACCTGTTACAATTCTATGGGATTACACCCAATTACAACACACTGACAGAACAATGAAGACCAACCGGCCAGATATTGTTATTAAAGACCACAAACAAAAACGGTGCCTCCTTATTGATATGGCAGTCCCTGCTGACTGCAATGTATCTTTGAAGATATTCAAAAAGTTGTCAAAATACAAGGAACAAGGAAATAGAAATCTCGAAAATGTGGCATATGGGAACATCAAGAATCCCTGTTGTAGTTGGAGCCCTAGGACTGGTTGGAAAAGATTGCAGTAGACTAATTGAAGGGATTCCTGGAAGTCCATGCCTAAAGGAGATACAAAAAATTGTTCTGACAAGTACAGCCCGCACTTTACGAAGGGCTTTATCTATCTAATTTTTTTTTTTTTTTTTTTTAATGGAAAGTGTCATGACGACATTTTTAACCTTAGGTCCCTGGGCGGGACACGGAAAGAAATGGGTAAACGCCAGAAATCAAAGAAAATAAAAATAATAATAATTATAATAATAATATTAATAATAATAATGATAATAATAATAAATATAATATAATAATGATAATAATAATAATAATAATTGATGTTAATAATATAATAATAATAATGACGATAATAATAATAATGATAATAATAATAATGATGATAATATTGATAATAATAATGATAATATTAATATAATGATAATAATAATAATAATAATGATAATAATATTGATAATAATAATGATAATAATAGTAATGACGATAATAATAATAATAATGATAATAATAATGATGATGATGATAATAATAATGATAATAATAATGATAATAATAATATGCAACTACAGCACAATACATGGCTGCAAAATACCTAAAAAAGACAGCAAAGACGAATGCAACCGACCAGTTACAGAAGCGATGGCAAGATAAACCGCTTCATGGCCAATACTCTGCCCGTACCAAACAAGCAGAAGTAGACAAAACCCGTACCCATCAGTGGCTACGCAGTGCAGGGTTGAAAGCGGAAACTGAAGGTTTTATCCTTGCTGCACAGGACCAATGCTTGCTAACTAGGAATTATCAAGCACATATACTAAAATATTGTGTCAGCCCAAAATGCAGATTCTGTGATAAATATCCAGAAACGATTGATCATCTTGTATCAGGTTGTACGGTGTTGGCACCCACTGAATATAAAACCCGGCATGACAGAGTGGGCCAATATCTGCACTGGAAAATCTGCAACTTCTACGGGAAGGAAACTGAAAAAAACTGGTATGAACACCAACCAGACCCGGTTACGGAGATAGGACCTGTTACAACTCTATGGGACTAAACAATACATACGGACAGAAGAATCAAGGCCAACCGCCCAGATATAGTTATTAAAGACCACAAACAAAAGCGGTGCCTCCTTGTTGATATGGCAGTCCCTACTGACTGCAATGTATCTTTGAAGATATTCAAAAAGCTGTCAAAATACAAGGAACAAGGAAATAGAAATCTCGAAAATGTGGCATATGGGAAGATCAACAATCCCTGTTGTAGTTGGAGCCCTAGGACTGGTTGGAAAAGATTCCAGTAGACTAATTGAAGGGATTCCTGGAAGTCCATGCCTCAAGGAGATACAAAAAATTGTTCTGACAAGTACAGCCCGCACTTTACGAAGGGGTTTATCTATATAATTTTTTTTTTTGTCAGTGGAAAGTGTCATGATGCCATTTCTAATCTTAGGTCCCTGGACGGGACCCGGAAAGAAATGTGTAAACGCCAGAAATCAAAGAAAATAAAAAATAATAATAATAATAATAATAACAATAATAATAATAATTCAGAGTAGGTGCGCTTGGAATGGTAAAAAAGGAACACAAAAAGACATTCACAAAATACTTTAAATCCCAGCTTAAGAGAAATACAAAAAATGTCTTGATAAGTACAGCCCACGCACTAGGAAGAACTTTTTCTATGTGATGCTAGTGATGTTATGGAAGTCAGAAAAAGAAATCATGAAATGTAGTCATAAAAACGCACCATGACCTGCCATAGGTCTTTCCGCAGACATGGTAGGTAGGGGGATTATAGCAGAAATCAAAACATAATGATGATAATAATAATAATGATAATAATAATAATAATAGCTGATGGATTGACTGGAAATGATTCCGAAAGATTCATTGAAGGGATTCTTGTTCGCACAAACCTTAAAGAAATACAGTATATGTATTCAAAAATGCAGTCCACATATAACGAAGGATTTTATCTGAGTAAATTGTGTTTGATAATAGTTTTTTTTCCTCAAAAAATGCTCAGTGGAAAATATCATAATGCTATTTCTGACCTTATGTTTGAGGTTAAGGTCCGGAAAGAAATGAATATACACCAGAAATCAAAGGAATAATAATAATAATAATAATAATAATAATAATAATAATAATAAGACCTTGAAATAGAAATCTCGAAAATGTGGCATATGCGAACATCAACAATCCCTGTTGTAGTTGGAGCCCTAGGATTTGTTGGAAAAGATTGCAGTAGTCTAATTGAAGGGATTCCTGGAATTCCATGCCTCAAGGAGATACAAAAAATTGTTCTGACAAGTACAGCCCACACTTTACGAAAGGCTTTATCTATGTAATTTTTTTTTCTTTTTTTTTGTTTTGTCAGTGGAAAACGTCATGATACCATTTCTAACCTTAGGTCCCTGGACGGGACCCGGAAAGAAATGTGTAAACGGCAGAAATCAGAGAAAATAATAATAATAATAATAATAATAATAATAATAATGAGAAGAAGAAGAAGAAGAAGAAGAAGAAGAAGAAGAAGAAGAAGAAGAAGAAGAAGAAGAAGAAGAAAAATGTAAGTCCCCAAATGCAGAAAAGATGACAAGATAAGCTTCTTTATGGTCAATATTCTGCCCGTACCAGAAATGCTGATGTAGACAAACCCCAGACCCAAAAGATGTTGCGCATTTCGGGGTTAAAAGCTAAAACCTAATGTTTTATTCTTGCAGCACAGGACCAATGCTTGCTAACTGGAAATTACCAAGCACACACAATCACAAAACTGTTTTGACCCCAAATGCAGATTTTCTGATAAATTTCGGGCTACAACTGAACATCTTGTTTTAGGTTGCATATTGTAGGCACCGACAGAATACAAACTCGGCATTATAGAGTAGACCTTTATATGCACTGGAAAATATGCGACGTTTATCATAAGCAAAAGACAAGAAACTGGTATGGGCATCACCCAGACCCGGTTACAGATATGGGACCTGTAACGATATTATGGGAATTTTGAATACACACAGACAGAACAATAAAAGCTAATCGCCAAGATATCAGGATCAAAGACCAGAAGAATGTTGACATGACACTTCCTGTAGATTGTGATGTATCTTCGAAGATCTTTAAAACAAAACTATCAAAATACAAGGATGTTGAATTGGAAATCGAAAACATGTGGTACCCCAGGACATTAATAATTCCAATTGTAGTTGGTGCTTCTCGGATTGATTGGGAAAGGGTCCAAAAGACTAATTGAAGGGATCCTGGTAGCCCATGCCTTGCCTTAAAAAATTGTACTCTTAAGTACAGATCACGCATTACGAAGAGCATTATTTATGAAAAAATATGTGATCTTAGGTTGTGTTTTTTTTTCAAAAATGGTCAGTGGAAAATAACATGATCCAATTTCTGACCTTAGGTCTCTGTTTGGCACCCGAAAGGAAATGCGCATACAGCAAAAATCAAAGGAAATAATAATAATAATAATAATAATAATAATAATAATGATACAATGGAGATAGCACAACATGGAGTTTCATGCGCAACGCAATCTTCAAGTGCTGAATAATAAAACTGGCCTTTACGTAATTTAAATTTCTGATTATCGTAATGTTTGTACAGGGGATTATACAGGGGATTATAGGTTTTAATTTAAAAAATATTTTCCATTTAGAATAAAGGGATTTTATATATATATATATATATATATATATATATATATATATATATATATGTTAAAATATGATGTTACAGTTGTGAATATTAATGTATTATGTTAAGCATAAAGGGATATTACTTGTTTTTTTTTTAGATAACAACCATAATTTACATTAAAATTAATCTGGATCAACATATTTGAGAAGATATTTCTTTTTATGCCTACATGTAACCATCAATTCATTTCTTTTGTTTAATAAGCTAGCGTTGTTTAATTGTTTTAAGATAACTAAGTCTTCACCAATACATAAATTACACGTATTGCTTTTTCCACAGCAAGATTTGGCTCTTGCGACATTACCCCACTTAATAATAGGCATATTGTCAGCATTCTTTAATTAACAGAAGAAAGAGAACGGTGTTGTTTTTGTATTTTTATTGCTTAAATTCATTCGATGATGGTAGAAATGAACTTTCCAACGATTATATATATATATATATATATATATATATATATATATATTATATAAATTAGTCCTAAAGAAACAGGTAGTACCTACTTGGTTTCACCACATGGGATCATCCGTGTGAACTGGCTGAGGAGGAATTAACGAGAAACAAATTTATAAAATTTTAGCTAAAACCTAAAAATACACATAAAACACATGACCAAAAAAAAAACAAAAAAAAAACACCTTTATTCTAATAACCAGAATCAAGAAAGGCTGGTTATTAGAAAAAAAAAGTTTTTTGTTTTGTTTTTTAACTGTATATGTTAGCTCTATCACTAACACAGAGTTTGTCTGATGATAGCAAAAGCATGAAACCCAGGGTTACAATTTCATATCCGTACGACTGAATATATATATATATATATCTATATATATATATATATATATGAAGAAATATAGTGCTATATTTATGGGATAAAGTGCTCACTATCAGAGACAGAGCGTATGTAAACGTAAATATAAAAGTGAACATTGAAGTCAACACTCAGAGGCGACAGGCCGTTTCATGCTGGACGCAATCGTCAGGCCGACGATTGCGTCCAGCCTGAAACAGTCTGTCGCCCCTGAATGTTGACTTCAGTATTCACTTTTATATTTACATAAAAGTTTCGACTATGGAAGTAGGTATGAATTTAATCTTTTATCTATATTCCATTTTCCATTCTCCTCGTTAAATGCTATATCCTTTCAGATTACTGGGGAAAATTTACAATAAAAAAATGAATAAATCCAAATCATATAGGCTATAGAAAGATATAATTTGATTTATATGTTATCCCAAAGCTGACCGTCCTGGGGGTGACGATAAACTACATCCGCATCAGGGATAAGGCGATAAAGTCCAACAGCAAGGTTTCTGATCAGGAGGTTTTTAGAAGCGTAGAACCACCTGTCAATTGCTGGTGTTCCCAGGTTCACCCTGACGTGGGGTGGTAGCACCTGCCAGGGTCCCATCTTTAGGCAAATAGTTAATCCCAAACTGTGGTCAAAACACTATGAAATTGTATAAATAGGTTTTAATACAAGAAATACTTCTTTGGAAAAATTATTACCTTCAATACATTTTTGAAAAAGATAAATACATTTTGAAAAAAAAAATTACCAGCAAGACATTAAAAAAAAAGAAAAAATATTACCAGCAATACATTAAAAATATATATATATATTACCAGTGCTAAATATTTTGTCGGAATTAAATAACCCATTGAGGTGTTGATATGCCATAAAACCAATAAACCAAACCAAACAAATCAACGCTGAACAAATTATGTTCTTACATGTTTATAAGTGTTTCCTGATTTTACTTATTTTATTGTCACTACAGCGTCTTATTCTAATTCTGCTTCTACTCCTTAGTTAGCACGACCATTACATCCTACCAATACCTTATAAATAATGGACTGCTCTGTTTGGATCGTGTGGAAAGACGTTAAACTCATACACACGCTACTTAGTTTCACTGAGAAAAAAATTGTGGACAAGCGCGAAAGAGCCCATTGTAGCTTTATTAATATCTATTCGGTTGAGTTAGCTCGGACTTTCACAAGTCTATTACGCCAACTATCACGAGCCTACATCAAGGTCGAAAGGCTATTAGGAAAGCATAACATAACATAGTTGGTCAATGAAGGTAGTTACTGGGTTATAAAATTAGTCTTGCTCCATTGCTAGGTGTCCAGAATAGTAGATCTATCGGGAGTCCTTGTTTTGCTCGCCAGCAGTGTCCTGCAAAGCGCTTTCTGCGTTCGCATAAGATTGTAGAAATATCGGGCATGAATCCATAGAGTTCTGATTTAGTTGGATGTTCTCTCCTCCAGGCCATGTTAAGCATAGATCTCAGCATCCGGGTATAAGTTCCATCAAGCTCAGACTGTAGGGTTTTAGTGAATGGCCAGGTAGTGGCACCATACATTAATACACTCACTAAGGTGGCTAATACATTAAATAGTAAAAAGAAAAACAAATGAAAAAAAAAAATCAGCGTAAAAGAAGTGCTTCAATTGGCGATAGACATTTAACCTGATCTTATAAATACTTGTGGTGCCGAGTTAAGTAATTTCTGGGGCCAATGTCATTTTCATTGACTGCGCCATACTTGATCTGATAATCCCTAGCGTTTGCAAGTTATATCTGACATAGGATAGAAGAATTCATCCCTGACCTGACGTATAAACAAACACACATGTTGGGTTACCTTGCAATGTTTAAACGACATCAAGTATCCTACTGTTTACTCATAGTTGGAAGGAGAAGTAAATACAGTGTAACCCGGATATAAGAGACCCGGATATAAGAGACCCGGATATAAGAGAAACCCGGATATAAGAGAGATTTCTCTGGTCCCAAATTAGAGCCTGTGTTAATGTATATAAAATAGACTAAAGCCGGATATAAGAGAAACCCGGATATAAGAGAAACCCGGATATAAGAGACTTCTTCTCCGGTCCCAACAACTCACTTATATCCGGGTTACACTGTACTTGCTTTTTAGTAATGCATTACTGCGATTTGAAACCAAACATTTTTTCTTTTCTTTTTATGTGTCGTGTTATTTCAGGACGTAGGCGATCATGTCTCTCCACTTCCTCCTATCCATTGCGACTGTCAAAAATTTTCGTGCCTCTGCTAACTCCCGCAGACCACGTTCTGTCACCAACTTGCTTAATCCCGCCAGGTATGTCATGCGTTGCTTTCCCCTGTCTCTCTTTCTTTCTATTCGACTTGTGAGTATCAGGTTCTCCAAGCACTCCTTTCTCCTTGCGTGTCCCAGAAATTTCATCTCCCTCTTCCTTGTGTTAAGTATAAGCTTTCTCCTTGTTTGCGTCCTTCTCAAGACCTCATCGTTGCTCACACGCTCGTTCCATGATATCCTCAGCATCCTTCTGTAGAACCACATCTCCGCTGCCTCGAGTCTCTTCTTCATCTTTGAGGAGACCGTACAACATTCGCTGACGTATAGGAGGACAAATGCCATGTAGCAGCTCAGTATTCTTTGTCACCAAAGAAATCCTCCTGTCTCGCAGTACTCTGCCCAGCTTTTGGAACACATCCTTGGCCATCCCAATCCGTCTTCGGATCTCAGCGTCGCACCTACCGTCCTCTGTCAAAACACTTCCCAGATATTTAAACTTCCGCACATACTTGATCTTGGTTTCCCCGACTTGGAAATCGCGTTACGGGCTCATTCTTTTTACTGATGATCAAGTCATTCTGTAGTTTATGCTTAGTCCCTTCTTCTTGCCCTTCCTCGAAACCTTCGGTAGGATGTTTTGTAATTTCTTTTCCGTGTACTGTGTCATCTGCGTATCCTATGTTGGTAGGATTATGGCCGCCAATGCTGAATCCCGGTAGGGTCTCCAATAATCTCAGAATTACCTCGTTTTATACCAGCCGAAGATTGAACTAAGTCGGTGAATTCCATTCTCTTTGTATTTCGGCCAGCTGCATATTCCGGGTCGAAACGTTTTGATAAATAAAATAAAGATAGGGATAGAAATAGAACTTTGCCTGGAATGATAAGTGGCTATCTTCAGCAAGATATTTGTGGTTTAACATTGCACTTGAACTTTGACCTTGTTGACCTGTGCATAAGTTCTCCTGAGTGCAATGGCTGCATTTGCAGATGGTAACTCATTTGCGCAGGAAGTGAGTGACGCCTGTAGGAAATGAAGAATATTATGGGAAGGAGTGTTACTTGTGTTCACCTTTTTATGTCCAGGTCAGTTGTTGTCTGAAAGACGAGGAGAGTTAGGTTAGGAGAAAGAAAGAGGGGGATGGGAAGAAAGAGGCGAGAACGGGTAGAAGTGGGAGTGATTTCATGCAGGGTTAAGAGGGGAACAGCGAGAGAGACGGGGAAGAGGAAAAGGATTCAGCGTCCCTGGAGATAGGGAAGAACTAATAAAATGAATGAAAGAGAGAGGGAGATAGAGAGAAAGAGGGCATGGGATGGAAAGAGGGAGACAGTAAGAAAGAGTAGAAGCGACGGAAAATATAGGCTGAAGAAGGAAGTATTTTAGAAGAATGGATAAATTTAGGACAAAAAGAGCGAAAAGTAATATTGAAATTACAAGGAATTAAAAAGGTAGACTTTTGTGAGATTAAGCAAAAGAAAGAAAGAAAAATAGAAATGACAAAAGAAAGAAGGAAAGAAAGTAAAAAGAAGGAAAGGATGAAGGAGATAAATAAAGAAAGAAAGGAAAAAGAAAGAAGGAAAGCTAGAATGAAAAAACGAAAAAAGAAAGAAAGAAAGAATGAAAGAAAGATAGAAAGAAAGAAAGAAAGAAAGAAAGAAAGGAAGAAAAGAAGAAATAAATAAAGAAAGACTAAAAGAAAGAAAGAAAGAATGAATAAAAAAATACAGAAAGAAACGGAATGAGTTTTAAATGGTATATAGTGAAAATGTATAATAGTTAAAAGATAGGGAATAGGTTAAAAGTAAAAGAAAAAAAACGGTGTGGATATAAAAATTGAAAAAAAATTAGGATATGGAGAAAGAAAGAAAGAAACAGAGAGAGAGAGAGAGAGAGAGAGAGAATAAGAATGAGTAAAAGCAAAGGAAAATATATTCCGAAGAAGAAAGAAAGTGTTTTAGAAGAATGGATAAATATGGGAAATTGGGAATCGTTAATAGGCAGATCAGACAAAAAAGGGCGAAAAGTAATGCTGAAATCAGAAGGGATTAGAAAGGTAGCCTTTTATGGGATTAAGAAAAAGAAAAATGGAAATGACAAAAGAAAGAAGCAAAGAAAGTAATAAAGGAAAGGATGAAGTGGATAAATAAAGAAAGGAAAAAGAAAGAAAGAAAGCTACAAAGGAAAACGAAAAAGAAAGAAAGAAAGAAAGAAAAAAAGACAGAAATGGAGAAATAAATAAATAAAGAAATAAATAAATAAAGAAAGAAAGAAAGAAACAGAAAGAAAGGGAATGAGTTTTAAATGGTATATGAGGAAAAAGTATAATATTTAAAAGATAAGTAATAAGTTAAAAGTAAAACAAAAATCGGGTGCGGATATAAAAATTGAAAAATTAGGATATGAAGAAAGAAAGAAAGAAAGAAAGAAACAGAGAGAGAGAGAGAGAGAGAGAGAGAGAGTAAGAATGTTTAAAAGCAAAGGAAAATATATTCCGAAGAGGAAAGAAAGTATTTTAGAAGAATGGATAAAGATGGGAAATTGGAAATTGTTAATAGGCAGATCAGACAAAAAAGAGCGAAAAAATAATTCTGAAATCAGAAGGGATTAGAAAGGTAGACTTTTATGGGATTATAAGAAAAAGAAAGAAAGAAAAATAGAAATGACAAAAGAAAAAAGGAAAGAAAGTAAAAAAAAGGAAAGGATGAAGAAGATAAATAAGGAAAGAAAGGAAAAAGGAAGAAAGAAAGCTACAAAGAAAAAATGAAAAAAAAAAGGATGAATGAAAGAAAGAAAAAAAGAAAGAAAGAAAAGGAGAAATAAATAAAGAAAGGTTGAAAGGCTGAAAGAAAGAAAGAATGAAAAAACAGAAAGAATGAGTTTTAACTGTTATATGAGGAAAAAGTATAATATTTAAAAGATAAGGAATAGGTAAAAAGTAAAAAAAAATATCGGGTGCGGATATAAAAATTGAAAAATAAGGATATGAAGAAAGAAAGAAACAAACAAACAAACAAAGAAACAAAGAAATAGAGAGAGAGAGTAAGAATGAGTAAAAGCAAAGGAAAATATTGTCCGAAGAAGAAAGAAAGAAAGTATTTTAGAAAAATGGATAAAGGTAGGAAATTGGAAATTGTTAATAGTCAGATCAGACAAAAAAGAGCGAAAAGTAATGCTGAAATCAGAAGGGATTAGAAAAAGAAAGAAAGAAAAATAGAAATGACAAAAGAAAGAAGGAAAGAAAGTAAAAAAAGGAAAGGATGAAGAAGATAAATCAGGAAAGAAAGGAAAAAGAAAGAAAGAAAGATAGAAAAGGAGAAATGAGTAAAGAAAGAAAGAATGAAAGAAATATTGAAAGAAAGAAAAAATAAAGAAAGAATGATCAAAAAAAAAGGAAAGAAAGAAAAGAAATGAATTATAAATGGTTAGAGTTATGGGGAAAACTATAATATTTAAAAGAAGAAATAGGAAATACTTTAACATTTAAAAAAACGGGCGCTGATATAAAAACTGAAAAATTGGGAATGGAAGAAAGAAAGAAAGAAAGCAAAAAGAAAAAAAGAAAGAAAGAAAGAAAGAAAGAAAGAAATATAGAGAGAGTAAGAATGTGTAAAACAAAGGAAAATATAGTCCGAAGAAGAAAGAAAGTATTTTAGAAGAATGGATAAATATGGGAAATTGGAAATTGTTAATAGGCAGATCAGACAAAAAAGGGCGAAAAATAATTCTGAAATCGGAAGGGATTAGAAAGGTTGACTTTTATGGGATTAAAAAAAGAAAGAAAAATAGAAATGACAAAAGAAAGAAGGAAAGAAAGTAAAAAAAGAATGGATGAAGGAGATAAATAAAGAAAGATAGAAAAAAGAAAGATAGAAAGATAGAAAAGGAGAAATACGTAAAGAAAAAGAAAGAAAGAAAGAAAGAAAGAATGATCGAAAGAAAGAATGAAAGAAAGGAAGAATTAAAAAAAGTTTTAAATGGTTAGGGATATGGGGAAAAGTATAATATCTAAAAAAAATATAAGAAATAGTTTAAAAGTAAAAAAAATCGAGGGCGGATATAAAAATTGAAAAATTGGGAAAGAAAGAAAGAAAGAAAGAAAGAAAGAAAGAAAGAAAGAAAGAAAGAAAGAAAGAAAGAGAGAAGTAAGAGTAAGAATGTGTAAAATCAAAGGAAAATATAGAAAGTATTTTAGAAGAATTGATAAATATGGGAAATTGGAAATTGTTAAATAGGCAGATCAGACAAAAAGAGCGAAAAGTAATGCTGAAATCAGAAGGGATATAAAAATTGAAAAATTGGGATATGAAGAAAG
>CAHIKZ030001868.1:1637500-1647500 GCA_903632075.3 Acanthosepion pharaonis
CAAGTATCAACCATCATAAAGACTGAAAAATAAAATTGACAAAGATAATTGTTTAAAGTTGACGGACACGCATGTCTTAATTAGTTTTTTTTTTTTTTTTTACGAATTGGTCAAACCCAAACTCAAACAAAAACATTGTTTTCAATCGTTATGTGTCTACCGATTGAATAGAATTTTTTTATAGACAATTGTCTTGTAAATGGAATTTTTAAAGCATTCTGAATGTAAGAATAAAGAAAAAAGTGTGCAAGGCAATAAGAAACACTAACTGCCAAAAAAAAAGTGAAGTTTTGTTGAAATCGGTTGAAAAATGTAGGAAATCCGATCCCATATATAAACGAACACACACACACACAAACAACCTGGATTTTATGATAAGTATAACTCGATATGAGTTGTTCCCTTTTCATTTTCGTGATGCCTCTTAATCGTGTTTTCAAATTGATTTTGTGCAAAAACAATTGTGTTTTTCCAAATTTTGGCGCTGTCAGAACCACCGCAAGGTAATTTTACGTAGTCCTGTGAAGTTTTGTTGAAATCGGTTGAAAAATGTAGGAAATCCGATCCAATATATAAACGTACACACACACACACACACACACAATCTGCGTTTTATAATAAGTAAGATAACAGAAACGTGCTTGCACATTTTTTCTTCTTTTATATGCTGTGTCCATTCAGGATGTAGGTTATTATGTCCCTCCGCATCCTCCACATTTAGTCAAGCTCATCAACTATGTTAAGCGCAGTTTTCCCCATCCGTATTTCCCTCAATCTGTCCTGTGAGTATCACATTTTCCAAGCCCTCCTTCCTCAATAACTGCTCTAGAAATTTCAACTCGCTCTTCCTGATGTTAAGTATTAGTTTCCTTTTTGATTTCATTCTATATATATCTTCGTCGTTGCTCACCTGTTCGGCCCATGGTATCCTCAGCATCCTTCTGTAGAACCACATTTCTGTTGCTCCGAGTCTTTTCTTCGTCTTTGAGGGGATTGTCCAGCATTCGATGTCATGTATGAGGACAGATATAAAAGATAATCTGCTGTGTTCCGCCGTTGTTTTTCACCAAAATAAAATATTATCCCCCACCAAAAAAAAAAAGAAAAAAAGAAAAAAAAATGCTGAGTAATACTCCTAAGACGTCAGCGATTATCGAGATTTAAAAAGAATGAGAAGACGGTAGTGTAGGACAATAAAAGAACAGAAATTTAGAAAAACAGAAGATGGCGATTGATGTATTTAAATTTTTGACGATCGTAGGTGGAATATGAGAATAAAACTCATTTTTAAAGATGGCGGACAATAAAAGAAGAGAAATTAAGAGGAGAGGAGATATCGATTGCCATTGCATTTAAACTTTTGACGAACAACATTAACGTGGAAGCAAGAAACAGAAAGAGAATAACCTATTACAATAGAACCTACAGTTGCGTCTAGCTATTTTAACTGTAAAACGATGAAACCTTTTTGCTAATCTAGCAGTACGGCTAAATTCATGCGGCCGAGGTACCAAAGAATAGAATGGACCTGAAAATATGTATAGAAAAGAGACAGGGAAATCACTTTGTGGCGGCGGTAAAGTGACTGAAGCCGAAATGACAGGTCAAGACTGATGGCATTGCTGAGCCTTCATTGAATTTTGTTGAGAATTTCTCGGTATATTACAGGGGGACCAGGCCAGGTACGGCACACATATTCAATACTCATATTATTATAATTTCTTTTCGGATATTAAATGATTTAAACACATTTTAATATAGTCCTGTAGAAGAGATATACTTTAAGCTATTAATACAAATATAAATGAAGCCAAGTTAAGTAAAATATCTTTTATCTGAGGAACCAGTATTTAAAGTGTGTATAACATACATATTGTAATATGCGTAAATAATAATAATAATAATAATAATAATAATAATGATGATGATAATAACAATTATTATTATTATTATTATTATTTTTATTATTTACTTTGATTTCTGGTGTGTTCACATTTTTTTCCGGGTCATGCCCAAAGGCCTAAGGTAGGAAATGGCATCATGATATTTTCCACTGACCAATGAAAAAATAAATAAAAATCCACAAACATATTTTACATAGATAAAGCCATTCGTAAGGTATGGGCCGTACTCATGAGATTTTATTTCTTTAAGGCATGGACTTCCAGAAATCCCTTTAATTAGTTTACTGGAATCTTTTCCAACCAATCCGATGGCTGTAAATACAACATGGATTGTTGATGTTCCTATTTGACATATTTTTGAGATTTCGATTTTAAGGTGCTTGTATTTTGATAGCTTTTTGAAGATCATGAAAGATACATTGCAGTCTGCAGGGAGGCACTTTTTTGTTTGTGGTCTTTAATAACAATATCCGGGCGGTTGGCCTTGATTGTTCTGTCAGTGTGTATTGTGTAGTCCCATGGAATTGTAACAGGTCCTATCTCGGAAACCTGGGCTGGGTGGTGTTCATACCAGTTTCTTTCAGTTTCCTTCCCGTAAAATTTGCATATTTTCCAGTGCAGATAGCTCACTCTGTCATGCCAGGTTTTATACTCAGTGGGTGCCAATATCGTGCACCTGATACAAGATGATCAATTGTTATTATTATCATTTTTATTTTCTTTGATTTCTGGCGTTTACACATTTCTTTCCGGGTCCCGCCCAGGGACCTAAGGTTAGAAATGACACCATGACACTTTCCACTGACAAAAAAAAAATTACATAAAGACCTTCTTAAAGTGTGGGCTGTACCTGTCAGAACAATTTTTTGTATCTCTTTGAATGCATGGACTTCCAGGAATACCTTCGATTAGCCTACTGGAATCTTTTACAACCAATCTGAGGGCTCCAACTACAAAATGGATTGTTGATGTTCCCATTTGACATATTTTCGAGATTTCTATTTCCTTGGTCCTTGTATTTTGATAGCTTTTTGTAGATCTTCAAAGATACATTGCAGTCTGCATTTTTTTTTTGTTTGCTGTCTCTAATAACAATGTCTGGGCGGTTAGCTTTATGAATCCTATAAAAAATACAAGGCTTTGTGCAAATGTCGCCTGTCTTGAGAAAAACGATTGAACCAACAATTAATGCGAGAAAGCGAAGGAAAAGAAGCCACTGTGAATGGAATGCAAGCGAAAGGTGAAAACGCATAATGGTGACCATACTCATCTTGAAACTTTCCGTCAGTTGATTAGCTGGTAATTAAAAATGATTGTTTCTTTCTTCAGCTCTAAGTGTTGTAATGTATAGGAAGAGTTACGTCAATCATTTTTAATAATAATAATGATAATAATAATAATAATAAGGTTTTTATTCTTGCTGCACAGGGCGAATACTTGCTAACTAGAAATTACCAATCACACATACTGAAAAATACTGTTACTCCAAAATCCAGATTCTGTGATAAAAATTCAGAAACAAGTGGCCATTTTGTATCAGGTTGCGCGGTATTGGCACACACTGAATATAAATCACGACACTACAGATTGGCCCGATATCTGCACTGGGAAATCTGCAACACATACGGAAAGGAAACGGTAAAAAATTGGTATGAACACCACCAAGAACCGGTTACGGAGATAGGACCATGACAATTTTTATGATACTTTACAATACACAGAGACAGAACAATCTAAGCTAATCACCCTGACATCGTGATTTGAGACCGAAAAGACAAAATGTGTCTCCTTATTGACCTGGCAGTATTTGCAGACTGCAAGGTATCTTTGAATATATTCAAAAATCTTTCAAAATAAATGGATCTTGAAATCGTAATCTCAAAAAAGTGGCGCATGAGGACATTAACACTTTTTGTTGTAGTTGGAGCCCTCGGATTGATTGGAAGATATTTCAATAGACTCATTGAAGGGATTCCTGGTAGCTCATGCGTTAAAGATTTAGGGAAAAAATGTACTCACAAGTACAGCCCACACCTTACGAATGGCTTTATCTATGTAATATATGTGCGATATTTTTTTTCAAAACTGCTCAGTGGAAAATGTCATGATGCCATTTCTGACCTTAGGTCTTAGGTCTCTGGTCGGGACCCGGAAAGAAATGAGCATACACCTGAAACCAAAGGAAAGAAAACAACAACAACAACAACAGTAATCATAATAATAATAATAATCATAAAACGGAGAATAGCGTGATTTAAGAAAAGGAAAAGAAAAAAAAAAGACATTGTTTGAAAATGTTAAACAATATTTTGACATCAAACACTGTCCTTTTCGTTTTAATTTTGTAGATCACTCTCTTCTCTAAGTGTTGAAAATTATTGGAATAGTTACGTCAATCATTTTGTTTCATATTATTATTATTATTATTATTATTATTATTATTATTTATTTCCTTGGGTTTCAGTTGTATACACATTTCCTTCCGGGTTTCAACCAAAAACCTAAAATCAGAAATAGCTTCATGACATTTTCCACTAATCATTTTTGAAAAAAACAAAAAAAAAAAACAAACAAACTAAGATCACACGCATTTTACATAGATAAAGCTCTTCATGTGTGAGCTGTATTTGGGAATACAATTTTTTGTATTTCTTTTTGGCATGGTCTGCCAGGAATCCCTTTATTGAGTTTATGAACCTTTTCCACTCTATCCAAGGGCTTGAACTACAACTGATTATTGATGTCCTCATGTACCACATTTTTTGAGATTTCCATTTTAAGATCCTTGTATTTTGATAGCTTTTTGAAGATCTTCAAAGATCCATTACAATCTGCAGGAACTGCCATGTCAATAAGAAAGCACATTATTAATATTATTATTATTATTATTATTATTATTTCCTTGGGTTTCTGTTGTATATTCATTTCCTTCCGGGTTCCAACCAGAGACCAAAGTTAAGAAATGTCTTCATGACATTTTTTTCATGATCATTTTTGTAAAAACAAACGAAAAAAAGGAAAAAAAAACCCACTAAGATCAAACATTTTACATCGACAAGGCTGTACTTGTGAGTACAGTTTTTTTGAATTTCTTGCATGTAGAGGCTACTAGGAATTCATTATTTTATTATTATTGTAATTATTATCATTATTATTATTATTAATAATAATTTATTATTATTATTATTATTATTATTATTATTATTATTATTAATAGTTTATTATTAGTATTATTATTAATAATAATTTATTATTATTAATATTATCATTATTATTATTATTAATAATAATAATTTATTATTATCATTATTATTATTAATAATAATAATAGTTTTTTATTATTATTATTATTATTATTAATAATAATTTATTTTTATTATTATCATTATTATTATTAATAATAATAATAGTTTATTATTATTATTATTATTAATAATAATCTATTATTATTATTATCATTATTATTATTATTAATAATAATAATTTTTATTATTATTATTATTATTATTATTATTATTATTAATATATTAATTGCATTCTGATACGGTGCAATGTATCTACATTTTTGTTAGAAAAACCAGGTGGAAAACCGAATCATTCAGCTCCTGAAAGGAAAGAATAAAACACAAGAAGAAGAAGAAGAAGAAGAAGAAGAAGAAGAACAACAACAACAACAACAACAACAACAACTACTACTACTACTACTACAAGAATATAGGCAAAAGAATTCTTGGAGAGCCAAGGCATTATTGAAGAGATTGAGATAGACATATAAATAGCGAAAGCTAGATCACAATAGATTTTGAGAACAGAGACGGCACAAGAGAGGTATTATCCACCTCTCTATATACGCATATCAATACACATATGTCGCTAGGCACACGCACTCACACTGGGCATGCACGTGCCAATCACCAAGAGCACATAACGAAACACCCATTTACTCATCGACTTGATCTTCCATTTTCTCAATGACCCGTCGTTCTTTGTCCTTTGAGGCGAATTCATAATTCATGAAATGCACTAAGCTGTCCTCATCTTAAGACGACCGCCTCTATTCCACGCCACTTACCATCTTCCCGAATCCCATATTGATGTTACACCAGAAAGACCATCAATTTGCTCTTTTTCCAGTATAACAGTTTCTAATCTATCTATCTATCTATCTATCTATCTATCTATCTATCTATCTATGCTTGTTCTTTATATCTTTATCTATTTATCTATATAGCTTACTCGTGTTAATAATCGTGTTCTATCTCTTTATCTCATGTCTTCATCTATCTTAGTTTTTTATCTATCTATCTAGCTAGCTAGCTAGCTATGTTTATTCTTTAATTCTTTATCTATTTATCTATATATCTTTCTCGTCTTATCCTTTTGTCTCATGTCTTTATCTATCTATCTATCTATCTATCTATCTATCTATCCACATTTATCCATCTATCATCTATCACATTCTCGTCATTATCTATCTATCTATCTATCTATCTATCTATCTATCTATCTATCTCATTCACTTCATTATCTATCTATCTATCTATCTATCTATCTATCTATCTATCTATCTATCTCATTCTCGTCATTATCTATCTATCTATCTATCTATCCATCCATCCATCCTATCTATCTCATTCTCGTCATTATCCATCTATCTATCACATTCTCATTTATCTATATCCATCTATCTATCTATCTCCATTATCTTCATCTATCTATCTATCATCTATCCATCCATCATCTCATTCTCGTCATTATCCATCTATCATCTCATTCTCATTCATTATCTATCTATCTATCTATCCATCTATCCATCCATCTCATTCTTCATTATCTATCTATCTATCATCCATCCCATTCCTCATCCATCCATCTATCTATCTATCTATCTATCATTCTCCATATCATTCATTTATCCATCCATCTATCTATCCCATTCTTTCATTATCTATCTATCTATCTATCTATCATATCTCATTCTATCATTATCCATATCCATCACATTCTTCGTCATTATTATCTATCTATCCATCTATCTATCTATCTCATTCTCGTCATTATCTATCTATCTATCTATCTATCTCATTCTCTTCATTATCTATCCATCTATCTATCTATCTCATTCTATCTATCCATCTATCCATCTATCTCATTATCTATTATCTATCTATCTATCTATCTCATTCTCTTCATTATCTATCTATCTATCTATCTATCTATCACATTCTCGTCATTATCCATCTATCTATCCTATCATCTATCTATCTCATTCTCGTCATTATCTATCTATCTATCTATCTATCTATCTATCTCATTCTCTTCACTATCTATCTATCTATCTATCTATCTCATTCTCGTCATTATCTATCTATCTATCTATCTATCTATCTCATTCTCTTCATTATCTATCTATCTATCTATCTATCTATCTATCTATCTCTCGTCATTATCTATCTATCTATCTATCTATTTATCTATCTCATTCTCTTCATTATCTATCTATCTATCTATCTATCTATCTATCTATCTCATTCTCGTCATTATCTATCTATCTATCTATCTATCTATCTCATTCTGTTCATTATCTATCTATCTATCTATCTATCTATCTATCTATCTATCTATCTATCTATCTATCTATCTATCTCATTCTGTTCATTATCTATCTATCTATCTATCTATCTATCTATCTATCTATCTCATTCTTCATTATCTATCTATCTATCTATCTCATTCTCTTCATTATCTATCTATCTATCTATCTATCTATCTATCTATCTATCTATCACATTCTCGTCATTATCTATCTATCTATCTATCTGACTGCCAGTCTGTTGAAGTCTATTCAGATCTATTTTCATTCATTTATCTCTTCACGCACGTGTATTCCATCAGTCACACTCACCCTCTATCTCTCTATATCTCTGTCTCCCCATCTCTCTCTCTCTCTCATATATATATATATATATATATATATATATATATATATATATATAATTAAAGACGACTGAAAATGTACCGACTGTATATGTATTTAATTGTTTTTGTATACGTATAGATTTTTATATAAAGATCTATAAAAAATATGTCCGTATCTAGATAATTACATAAAAATCCATACACTAAGTTAGAATTAAAAAAAAGAAAAGTGCTTGATAATGGGTAAAAGATTAGCCGAAAGCGCTTGGTCCTACAAAACATTCGGACAGTTCTACACACCTCTTGTCCAGAAAATAGAAAAAAATATATACGAACACGAGAAAAGTAAAATTAAAAGCTTAAAAGGCAGTAACATGTCAGAGGTTTTCAATGAAAGTTGTATAAAAGAAAGATTGCTTGACAAATATATATATATATATATATATATATATATATTGCTAAAAAGGAAAGTTTGCATACCTGAAGATGACCGGAGGAAGCGTCGAAGGTGCTTGTATATTTAAGGAAGACAAGGATCATAACATTCATCGAGTGGTTGGTGGGTTAATGTATTTTTAAAAATTTTGTTAGTCAAGTGTATTCGCATTTTTATCTCATTAACTTTACTAATTTTCTTTTTGTATGAATGATTCATTGTAATAGAAATTGAACTGCAACACATATTTGATTTAAAAGAACTGATCCGACGTGCAAATTTTCGGGATGACAACTGAGACATGACTCTACTTACTGAACTATTTAGTTCATGCTACATTGACTGATAAACTCCTATAACAAAAAAAAAAAAATTTCTCAAATTGCCATACTAGTAAAAATGCAATCTCTTAAATTTCCAAAAAAATACAACCTTAGCGTTGTGACTGGCCTCCAAAAGTTTGTATCCGTTAACAATAAGACATTTAAAAAAAAAAAAAACATATCTCGATTCCCATTATAATCTTTCGTCTCGGAAGCTACGTGAATTTTACTAAAAACAAATTACTTTCCATGGCTGAAGATGACTGAATGCACTGTCGAAAGTACTTGCGTATTAATAAAAAAAAGACCTTATACAGCTTATAATTTTTAAAAACAAGGATCATAACATTCATCGAGTGATTATTAGGTTAATGCACCTTTAAAATTTTGTTAGCGAAGGGATTTCGCCATTTTATATCATTAACTTTACTAATCTACTTTTGTATGAAAGATTCATTGTAATACAAAAGTGAACTGCACCACATATTTAATATTTATAATTGCTATTCTTAATATAAATGTAGTCATGTAGCTACTTACAATTGCCTGTGCACCAAAAGAACAATGCATAATTTTTATATATATATATATATATATATATATATATATATATATATATATGATTTTAGCATTGTGACTGCACGCTCCAAAAGTTTGTATCTGTTATCAATGACACATTTCATAAATCAGATTTATTTTGCATTATATATTTTTGATAGATAGATAGAAAGATAGATAGAAAAGAAAAAGAAAGAAAGATATGGTTGTAATTAACTTGCAATTATTTATGTACGTACGTTTGATTAAAAAATGACGACATTTCTTTGATCATCTTTTTTTTTTACTTTCTCAATATATCGAATATATTTTTTCATTTTATTTCTGGTCGGTATTGGTAAATAAAACTTCCATTTTCACAGAAGGTGCCCAACTGACCCTACTACATGTGTAGTGGACAAAATCAAAAACAAACAACGAGCAAGCGCGAAATTAAACATATAAAATATCGACAATTTACCCATCGCAGACTGTAATGTAGGACAACAGATGGCTATATAATTTTTTTCTGAAAATTTCAAAATAATGCTGAAATTTTCACAAGGCATAACTTTTCTTAATCTTAATTTATTTTATGCTCTTTCGGGTGCTTCTTCTATAAATGTATATGCGTCTATTCGTCACGTATTTCTTTTATTTAAACAAAGTTTGGCATGTGCATGAAATGTTATAAGACTCACTGTAAATTCTTGTTTTATGTTTTATAAACATTATGATCTGATCTGATTTATAAAGATTATCATCTTGTTTGAAGTAATATTGTTACAACAGATCTTAAAAATGGAGATAAGCAATAACAGAAAATGCATCATATTTTTTTTTTATTCGTGATGCAACAAAATTAAGAAGATAATCTAATA
>CAHIKZ030001868.1:1650000-1655000 GCA_903632075.3 Acanthosepion pharaonis
TTTACATTTATAAATATTATCTTTTTCTGCAAGTTAACTCTGAGAAAATGTTTACACACACACACACACACATATATATATATATATATTTAGGTAGTACACCTTCATTCAAGCACAGTGATTTTATAAGAGTAACTTAGATGTGGCACAAGGCCGAAATTAGTGGGCACCCACTGAGTATCGAACTCACTACTCAGTCGTAATTATTCTAGCAAAACAAGCTTGCTAACCATTACACCGCCTCAAGGAGACCCCTCTTCATTCAAGCATGTTTGGTTAAATAATCTAGACATATTATGTCTATTAATTATTTTTATGTTAATCCTCTCAAATTTCCGAATCAATTTCTTAGTGTTGTTACAAAAATGAAACCTCATCGGTAGTAGAAAGAGTAATAACAGCTACTAGACACGAGATGTCTATTTTCGGAAAAAAATGTTTCAAGAGAAAAAAAAATTCAACCAACAACACGGTCAGTGACTGACGATTATTTTTATTTTTTTATAAGGAGACGGTTCATATTAAAATTATCTTACACATACGAGCATTAGTATACGACACCGTGGAGTAATGGTTAGCGGCTCGGATTGAGGAATCGAAGAGCCGAGTTCGAATTCCAGTCGATTCTATTGCGTTTTAATACCCTTGGGAAACGTATGCATCCTCTTTTTCTACAGCTGCTGTAGACTTGAATGGCAACCTACTGCAGGAAAAAATCTGCCTTGTCAGTCATATATCGATTGATACATGATCGCCAAAGCGTGTATCACGCATGGCAGATAACTGAGTGATATTCACTTACGTGCTAATACTCTTAGGAAAGGTATGGATTCTCTTCTTCTCCCCACCAGCTATGGGTAAAGAGCAGGACAGACGGGGTTCTATAGCCTTGGATGACAACTGGTCTACCGCAGAATGAAACGGCAACCTACTGCGGAAAAAAATCTGCCTCGTCAGTCATGCATCGTTTGGCACATCACTGACTGAGTACACGGCCCGGTGAATGCGTAAGTCATAATTTGAAACAATTTATGATTACATTTGAAAGTTTGCTGCGAAAATAAATCAATTTGTTCTTGCTCACTTACGTCAATTTCTCTGAAAAAATTAAGCATACCAATTGCGTTAGTAACGGCACTTAATCCAATCAGTCCATATTAATATATGAAATTTGAAACATTAAATAAGAAGGAACCACTATGAAGTGATTCCGTGAAATTTAAGACTAAAGACAATTTTAATTTCCCGAATTTTTGTCTTTCCTGATGAGGAAAATATTTGGCATTTTTGCAACAAATTCTTCAGAAATAATTAAGTTGTCAAACTTTTGATTAGCAATTTAATATCCTCACCAGGCGTATTTGCTTAAGGTTAAAATATATCAAAATGGATATTCATGCTTGTGGTAGGTTGTTGGGTGGTGTGCGGTGTCAAAATTAAGATTTAATGGCAGACGTGAAAAAAAATGAGAGCTGAAGAAAAAGGGAAGTTAGGAATGAAGAAGAAATAAGAAGAATGAAAAGGAAAAGAAGAAAGAGTAAAGAAGAAAAGAGAAAAAGAATAAGTTGAAGTAAAGGAAAAAAAATGAAAAGTCGAAGATAGAGTAAGATAATGTTGAAGAAAAAGAGAACAGAAATAGGCGAAGAGGATGAAGAAGAGCTGAGTTAACGATGAAAAGAAAAATGTAAAAAGAGGAAAGGAGAAGTAAAAAGTATGGTCATAAAAGAAAAAATCTGAAAAGAAGAAGAAGGAAGAAGAAGAAGAAGGAGGAGGGGAGGAGGAGAAGAAGAAGGAGGAGGAGGAAAAAAAAAAGAAAAAAAAATAGAAAGTTACGACGACGACGACGACGACGACGAAGGAGAAGAAGAAGAAGAAGAAAAGGTAGGTTAAAGAGAAAATAGAGATAAGAAGGAATAATATGAAAGAAAAGAAAGTAAGAAGCAGCTAGTGGGAGAAGAAGAAAGTTACAGGAAAACGAGGAAACTAAAGAGCAAAAAGAAAAGTTACGAGGAAAATAGGAAAAGAAGAAACGGTAGAAGAAGAAGAAGAAGAAGAACGAGGAGGAAGAGAAGAAGCAGCAGCTAAGTTAACGAAGAAGAAGAAGAAAAAGAAGAAGAAAAGAAAAAAGGAGAAAAAAGAAGACATTTTAGGAGGAGGAGAAGAAGAAGAAGAAGGAGGAGGAGTAGGAGAAGAAGAAGAAGAAGGAGGAGGAGGAGAAGAAGAAGGAGGAGGAGGAGGAGAAGAAGAAGAAGCTAATTTAACGATGAAAAAGAAGAAGAAGAAGAAGAAGAAGAAGAAAATATAGGTTAAAGAGGAAATAGAAATAAGAAAGCATAGCATAAAAGAAGAGAAGTAAGAAGAAGCTATTAGGAAAAGAAGGAAGTTACAGGAAAACGAGGAAGTTAAAGATGAAAAAGAAAAGTTACAATCAAAATAGGAAAAGAAGAAGAAGAAGAAGAAGAGTATAAAGAAGAAAAGAGAAGTGAAAATATTTGAAATCAAAAACCATGGGCTAAGAGGTAGGATGGTTGAGCGGGCTAAAAGAATCAGAAGTCAAAACAATGAAGAAAAAGAAGAAAAGATATGTTCAAGAGTAAATAGAGATCAGAAAAGAAGCAGTATAAGAAGATATTAGAAAAAGAGAGGGAGACGTAATCCACAGAAGAAATGGTAAAATAACGATTAAAAGAAAAAAAAGGGATAAAAAGCAAACAAAGGAAACTGACAGAAGAAGAAGAAGAAAAAGAAGAAGAGATAAGTTGGTGATTAAAAAGAAAATGAAAAACGAAGACAGGTGAAAAAAAATTATGATCATAAAAGTAAAGAACACCCAGTTTTTCTTATGAAGGCAAATTTTCATCCGCCATGGAAGAGACTAGACACAAAAAAAATTACTTAATGACTTTAGCTCGGATTGTTACACCCGATTACAACTCGTATTATCACGCAGACAGCTAGAACCACTTTATACGTTGGCTGTTTATCTTTATCTAACTTGTGGACGTCAGTGTAGACAGGATACGACCGCGAATATTTAACAAAAAAAATGTTGGGATCCATACTAAATATACTACTGATGTGTATAAAATGTCTAATAACTTGATCATTATGAAACTGAAATTCACAATTACCATATTTAACGGCATATAAGGCCTTTTTTTTATTACCAAAAATACCTTTTAAAATTCCCCTGTGTCTTATATGCTATATGTAGTTTTCAAATTCACGATAGTCGGCCAAAATTACCTACCTGGCAACTCCTATTAGTTTAGACTTTAGAGTAAATTATATATACCTATTGTCATTATTTAAAAGGCTATTATGAGAATAAAAAGTGTTATCGTTGATAAATATCATTGTATTAATTTCATCACGTTTAATATTAGTACTTTGTTTCACTAATATTATATGCAAAAAATTCAAGTTATATATTTGTAAAATGTTTCATTAATATTTTTCTTGCGATAACGTCCGGTTGCATTGGTATAAATACAATCAAAATTTTGATATACTAATTATTCTAATAAGACGTTTACAAGACGTAGGTTGTTCAGATCAAATAAAGGATATAATAAAGTCTATTATAGGCTCGTGTTTTTTCAACTATTTTTTTTTAATTGTAATCATGGCTTGTTTAACCAAAATAGTACCTCATAAATATAGCCTAGGCTGTATAATTTACTAATAATTTTACAAATTATTAATTTTTTCTTGATTTACCCTGTTGAAATTGGGGTGCGTCTTATACACCCGTACGATTATATGCCGTCAAATACGGTAATAATACTCATGTTTTAAATACTAAGTAACTATTTCTGTTTTTCTCAATGGATTACAAGGTAATTCAATGTTATTCTAAGTAGGTATCCATTCCATCGGAATGTCGCATCTTAATAATTTTCAATAAAACGTTCTGTGTCCGTTAGAATTTGGATTTAAGTTGATTTACAAAATTTTAATTTACACTGATTTTTAACAGCGCATTGCCTGCATTCCACCATATCAAGAGAAATCATTTTGTCCACTAGATAATTGCGGGAATCTGATAATAATGTCTTTAGCATCGAATTCATCTAACAGTTCCTTTTCATTAGAAGAGGTATGATTCCAAATTCTCCTCAGACAGCGAATTTCTTAAACATGCCGGCTGAACCAAATGATATCCTTTAAAATTGCAGACCATCTCAAATCACGGAATCTTTAAATTCATGCTCTCATATATATTTCCATAATTATATCTAACCCGATCCTCTCATTCCATACCCCTCTTTATTACATTTTATTTGATAATGGGGCCCCACTTTTTCAGGGGCCCTACTTGGCATCGGGCGAGATGACACCGTGGTCAAAAACCTAAAAAAAATAATATATGGAATTCTGAAAAGACCCAATCAGGAACTATTAGAAAGAAAATTTAAAAATAGAAAAATTAATTGCCGGAACATAAGTATTGATGAGCTTTCCTCTTTGGCATCTTAACCTCCTGAATTTAAGTACCAGACTAGATTTATAACCAGACTATTTATTTTACTAACAGTAATTTATATTTTAATTCTCTCACATTTTTCGCGTTTGGATCTTTAGCGCCTTTTAGGACCTAAACTCAAACCAGATCCCAAGTGGAACTCGTACGGACAAGCAAAAGATGCTGGAAAAATGGCCGGTTCTTTGGACCGCCTCCTATAAGTACCTGACTCCTTGTGCTATCCTCGTTAACTTTACAAGAGCCAAATCAGGCTGGAAATGACGTACTGTTGACATATCTAGACAGATGCCCAGTCTTAACTTTCCACTGTCGATAGATCCCGACAACGTCTCCGCGTTCTTGTGGGCAATAAATTAGTTTCCACAATACAACCTCTTTCCCCACAGACGAAACGTCGCAAGCCTCTTGCTGTTCTATCACTATTTCCACGGAAAGTGTACAGATGAACTACATTCCTTAGTTCCACTTGTTCTAATCTCCACAGCAATGACCCACCATACGACGCACATAGTAG
>CAHIKZ030001868.1:1657500-1662500 GCA_903632075.3 Acanthosepion pharaonis
TATCTATCTATCTATCTGATTCTCTTCATTATCTATATATCTATCTATCTATCTATCTATCTATCTATCTATCTATCTATCTATCTCATTCTCTTTATCTATCTATCTATCTATCTATCTATCTGATTCTCTTCATTATCTATCTATCTATCTATCTATCTATCTATCTATCTCATTCTCTTTATCTATCTATCTATGTTCTTTATTTCTTTATCTATATAACTTTCTCATGTTCTCCTTTTGTCTCATGTCTTCATCTATTTTAGTTTTTCTTATCTATCTATCTATCTATCTATCTATCTATCTATCTATCTATCTATGTCATTTTCTTCATTATCTATCTCTGTATTGATCAATGTCGTGTTAATAATCGTGTTCTATCTCTTTGTCTCATATCTTCATCTTTTTATATTTGTCGATCTGCTTATGCGTTGGTCGCATACATAAAACTGACAGTTTAATTCACATTTTGATGTTTATGGTGTCCTACTTTCAACATTACCTGACTGTCTCAATCAAAATTTTGACCTCACCATATATTAGTTACAAAACATAGCTTAGTATTATTAAGAGGACCACGCATATTACTTAGTGAGGATCTTCTTCTTCTTCTTCTTCTTTTTCTTCTTCTTTCTTCTTCTTCTTCTTCTGCTGCTGCTGCTTCTTTTTCTTCTTCTTTTTTCTTCTTCTTCTTCTTCATAATCCTCCTCATCTTCTTCTTCTTCTTCCTCCTCCTCCTTCTTCTTCTTCATTCTCCTCCTCCTCCTTCTTCTTCCACCTCGTCTTCTTCTTCATCCTCCTCCTCCTCCTTCCTCCTCGTCTTCTTCATCTTCTTCATCCTCCTCCTCCTCCTCCTTCTTCTTCTTCTTCTTCTGCTGCTGTTTCTTCTCCCTTTTTTTCTCCTTCTTCTTCTTCATAATCATCCTCATCTTCTTGTTCTTGTTCTTCTTGTTCTTGTTCTTGTTCTTCTTCTTCTTCTTCTTCTATGTGCTCTATTGGAGACCATGACTCTCCACAATTTTCTATCTGTTGTAGCCCTTAGCATTTTTTCTCTATTTCAGATAGATAGATAATGAAGAGACATATGGTAAATATAGATAGATAGATAGATAGATAATGAACAGATATAGGATAGATAGATAATGAACAGACATAGGATATATATATATATATATATATATATATATATATATATATATATATATATATATATATGTGTATGTATATGTATGTGTCTGTGTGTGTGTATGTGTATGACAAGATATGAAAAACCAGCTTTCAGATAGATAGATAATCAACAGACATAGGATAGATAGATAGATAGATAGATAGATAGATAGATAGATAGATAGATAGATAGATAGTCACTTTCCCACCGCCATGACGTGGCTTCCTTCTGTCTTTGCTACAAATATTTTCATGGCAGTTGTTCGGATACGCTTTCCATCCTGGGTACATGCCGCCATGAATACGACATACTACTAGATTGGCCTCAACATTATACTGTTGAAATATCCAGATCCGGCATCCTATTCTTTTATTCTCCTTTCATCACTTCTCATTAATGCATTCTCTTTGTATTTCCCGCCTTGCAACCCCCACCGTCCTTGTGGCATTATCGCCTTTTTTGGGACGAAATGGTTAAAAAAAATACAAACTCTGAAATGAATTTTAAACGACACACTGTCGGACGGAAGCCTGGACGAATTAATTCTCGACAATTTCCCATCATTCAAACTTTGTTCTGCCTTGGTTGGGTCATATTTCGAATCGATGAAATAAGTAAACATTTCTCCTTCTATGTGCTTCGTCCTTTCACAAATCTGACGAATCCCCGTGACTTGTGTGAGCTTAAGGTGATTTGACAATAGGAGTGGGAAAATTAGTATCAGAAGAAGCTTACCTCAAATTCTTTCCAAAATCTGACAGCCGTTAATATGAAACAATAGAAAACACCATTAAATATTGAACGCTGTTTATCGATTCTTCTTCTTTTATGGGCCGTCTCTATTCAGAGCGTGGGGGATTATGGTTCTCCACGACTTCCAGTTCTTTGTAGCTCTTAGTAAACTTTGTTCTTTTTTTTTCTCCCCGGAATCGATCCTTCAAATCTACAAATCAACCATTCGCCCCTGCTGGAGTATTGCTGCCATACATGGTCTGGAGTCCCTTCTATTTGCCTCAGGGTTCTTGATAAGATCCAGAGAAGGATATGCAATATAATTGGCTCTGATCTGGCATCTCGTCTACAGACACTCTCTCACAGACGCGCCGGCGCCTCTCTCTGTTTTTTTTAGAAATACTTTCATGGCAATTGCTCCGAGGATCTGCATTCGCTGGTTCCCAGACTTCATGAATTCAAGCGCCCTACGAGGCTGGCATCCTGCTCTCACCCTTTCACCGTTGAAAGTGTTAAATGTAGCTGCCTCTTCTACTCTAATAGCTTCATATCTCGCACCTCTTACCCGTGGAACTCCCTTCCCTCTTCCTGTTTCCCTGATAGCTATAATCTCCAACTATTCAAATATAATGTTAATCGACATCTCCAGTTGCCTTGATCTATCCACTATCCTTCTCTTCATCCTTTCCTCTATCACTCCTATCTGCTCTCGCTTCAAATCCTCTATAACAACTTGCGTGCTAATGGCTTCCCGCGTTGCTCTTGGTGAAATGCTTAAAAAATAAAACTACTAAACTCCATTCAGCCAAACATTCACACAAGCTCGTTAGGTATGTTATGCGTCGTTTTCCTCTGTCCCTATTGCCTTCAAGATGCCTTGAGAGTGTCAGTGTTTCCAAGCCTTCACTATATAAGACTATATTAGTGACAAGGTCTCATTATTTCACAAGCGAAATGCTTTAATGCAACCGTATATCTTCTTCTCCCGCTCTACTCGATTGTGGATACTCACTTCTGACGTTTTCTTTTATCTATTCACTAGTTTCAAACGAAACTCATTTTTGTTCAGATATATATATATATATATATATATATATATATATATATATATATATATATGTGTGTGTGTGTGTGTGTATATATATATATATATATATATATATATATATATATATATATATATATAACGTCATCCAGAGACAGACTGTTTCGCTGTTTCACAGCTCATCAGTGCGGCTAGACATCCGGTTGCCTCTAGCTAGGGTCGAAACCCGATTGGCTTGGTGTCAGTCGGAGATTCTAAACATTAAGCCGTCGGCGTACGATAGGGATGAAGGTGGACACGCCCAGTGACCGACGGTGACTCAATTCGCGTTTGCGAAGAGTCTCGCTATATAGCTATAAATAGTCACCGTTTACCAACCTCGTCCCCAGAGAGCTCAACTGAAATTAATTTTTCAGGAACCAATATAACGTATATATATATATATATATATATATATATATATATATATATATATGTAATTTATCGGACATTCAGGCTGGTAAATGTTGTTTATACTGTTTATTATAAACAGAGGATTTACTTAAATATTTGTATCTATAAAAAGAACGTATAAACATAAAAATATATTTAAATAATTGTCGGACTTTGTCCATTTCATAATGTATGACGTCATTTGTTTACATTTGGATACGCATTGAGCAGATATGAATGAATGAGAGAAAATCATGGAGAATTGTGTTTAAAAACAATAACATCGACCTTGCTAACCGAACGCTCCTCTGTGGCTAAATCGGTTAAGCACGTCAGGCCATATAACGGTTCTGTATAAGATACCGGTTCGATTCCTGTCGGGGGACGCATATTTTCTATGAAAATTACTCGGACATTCAGAATGGCAAATGTTGTTAATACTGTTTATTATAAACAGAGCATTTACTTAAATATTTGTATCTATAAAAAAGAATATATATATATATATATATATATATATATATATATATATATATATATATATATCTGAACAATACAAAATATTAAAAATCAAAATTTTCAGACACACTGGGTTCTATATTAATATTTTTTGTTTTATTATTTCATTTAGATGTAGAAAAAAGTAGGTGAAAAAAAACCTGCTTGTTAGTATCAGTGAATGATAGTTGTAAATGACTGTTTATAAAGGAAATTAGCTTAATCTGTTTTCATTTCATTTTTATCGTTAATTTCGATCGGCCTATTTCAAGTTGGTTTTAAAAAAAAGAGGCTGGGTAGATTCATGAGTCACAGAATTCCCTCTTTGGTCATTTTGACAGTTTTATTGGTTTCTGGGAGGGGGATGTATGTGTTAAGCGTATGTTATCTTTAGGAGTTTGTATGATGTGCGTAAGTCTGTATATAGTGCTATAAGTGTGTGTATAAGTGTGAGACCACAACACCTTTGCAAGCATGTCTGTATTGCGTGGGTGAGAAATGTAGTTAGGGCTTGATTGATGATGTTATATATTAATTCTATCTATGTTGTTAAATTTGTGGTTAAGCCCATATGAACGAAGTATCTTAAGGCGTAAAATCCATCTGTTTCCATGTTCTTCTAAAATTTTTCTATGGTAATTGTTGAAACTTGAATAAAGCATGGAATAATAATAATACAACACAAAATGTACTTAAACAAAATGTATTGAAACAAGAAAGTGTACACAGATAGTTTTGGTATATTCTTGGGAAGACCGTTCCTGTAGAATGGGTTAACTTAATCGCAGTCGGGCAGAGTCTCTGGATTGAATCTCTTCTTCCTCCCCCGTCTTCCCGGTACCAACCATATTTATATGGTCGGTACTCCACTATGTAAATTAGGTGGATCGTACCACAACAGTAATATTTTCTGTCTATTTCTATTTTTTCATTATAGTAAATTTGGCATGACTTAAAATCATGTTTTTTTTCTAGGCGGAAATGTTGTTCTACAGGTAATACTATATATATATATACTTACATTACTTTATTTAACATTCATTCAAATGGCTAGATGTAATCGAAAGTACGATGCTAACACTTTCTCCCTTTCCACATTTCGCTTGTGGAACTCTAGTTGCTTAT
>CAHIKZ030001868.1:1667500-1750000 GCA_903632075.3 Acanthosepion pharaonis
ACAAAATATTTAATATCTAAAAACCCACTAAACTAATTGAGTTTCTTTTCTCCAGGCTTTCAGATAAGACGTTTACCCATCTTGAAATCGTTTGTCGTAAGAATTACTGAAAAACCCTTTGAATTATTTATCTAGAAAGAGAACAGCTTAAAATCATTTTGTATCAGCCCACTATGTCTTACCAATGGTGAGACGAAAACGATCATTAAGGACTTCAGTAATGGTATCACTATTCATAATCTAGCTTCAGGCTTCAAAGTCCATTCAAAAACTATCAAGTAAACGGGGGATAAATTTAAAAAAGAAGGAAAATAGAATGGAAAACTGAATCAGGAGGTCAGAACAGCAAGAGGGATCATCGTTTCACCTTAGACCTAAATACATTCTTGTTGTTGAAAGTAGAGTCAAATCGTGTTATAAAAAATCTCGGAGAAATCCCGTAAGATATCTTTAATCATACCTAAGATACAACGGTTCAAAGCTTAATCTGACAATTGGACAATTAAGCATTTCATCTAAGCAATTGCCTCTAGTACACAATGGTCTACAGAGAAAGTAGATACTTGAAACTGCTGTGCATAGTGTGGGGTTGAGGAGGATAAAAAGAAAAACAGGATCAAGGCAACATTTTTGCAGATTATATTTATCAGGGAAGCAAGTAAGAGGAAGGGAGCTTCACTGTCGGGAAGTGCAAGGGAAGAAACTGTTGGCGTAGAAGAGGCGTTTACATTTCACTGTTTCAACAGTAAAAGGGTGGGTCCGAGATGACCACCTGGTAGCATGCTTAAATTCTTTCAGTCGTGGTACCAGTGGGATATATAATAATAATGGACTCTCCAGTCGGTTTCGACGTATGAGGATCTGACAGCTTATTGATTCAGTTATGAAATTTTGTGCGATAATCTTAAGTGGCATTTAAGACCCGCCAGTGATTTACAAAGGAGGCCACATATGGAGCAAATGTGAGGATTGCGAGATGAGATCACTGTTAGATTGGCTGACCTTTTAGATTTTGCTCTCGATTCTTGAAGATGATTCAGACAGGCAGATTGAAAATTGCCGAGTCCACTAAAACACGTTGATCTCAATTTTACCCGCTCCAAGGCTAAGCACTGAAGGGATATATATATATATATATATATATATTAATTATGCACTCTTACATTAGAACATAACTTCCGAAATACTGTTAACATAACCCTACTCACTCCAACTTCCGTCATTAGAAAATTTTCTATAGAATATATAAAGTATTTATAAATGGAGAAAGAAAGAAAGGTAAGTGATTAATACAAGCGAAAGAGAAGAGGAAGAAAAATAAAAATAAAAAGACCAAGAAAAGGGAATAAGGTTTGGGAAGAGTATTCAGACTTCTTCTATTCGTAAGGAGAAGAAAGTTGAGAATGAAAGTGAGAGAAACAAAGAAGCCACAAATTCAGCCAATGAAATTCCGTCGGACCAGAGAATTCAAATTTAAATAGTAACATAGTGAATTAGATTAATGTTTCTATGGCAAACATACCTATGTTGAAATAAAATTATTCATGGAATGTAGAAGTGTAATACAATATCTAATAAAATGAATTAAAATACTAAATACATTTTACACTTTTGTATTATTTTATTTACTATAAAGTTTTATTAAAGAGAAAAATAATCTAAATAATATGACTAATAAGTATTCAAAATAAATTTTTAAAAATAAACAGAAAGTGAAATCAAAAGAGAAATAGGGCTAAAATAAACTTAAAATTAAACTTAACCTCGAAATTACAGCAAATTAAATTGGAAATGAGAATTGATGTTATTGCCCATAGAAAGATAAGTATGAAAGACAGGAGATCTAGATGAGCTTGTAACGCAAAATGAGCGATTTGGCATCTGTCAGAGTTTCTACCCCTAAGCCATCAACACAATTTTGCCTATTGTTTTTACGAATGTAATCAAACGTCTATGCATTTTAAATTTCTATGTTATTATATTAATCATAAGGTATTATTAAAGAGGTCGGATAACAACGACTAAAATAAAATGAATAAATAATAAAATTAAGTTAGGATTAGCATTTATTTCGATTAACTTTAGTCAATTTAAGTTTAGAATTAAATTTAAAGCAAAATTAAAATGAAATATATAACACAAGTACAACTAGGCTACTTTGACGGTGGCCACAATGCAATGTTTATAAACATAATAAACATTTTTTCAAAGGTTAAAATTTTCTTTAGCAAGATTGTAAGATTAATTCCTTTGTATGTTTACAATTTCATGCCGTTTCGTATCTTTGATTCAACAGACTGTCATTGTTCGAGTATTTAATTATTTGCATTTCCTCCTGTTGACAGAAAAAAAAACATGGTTCGTTTAGAGACCTTGAGATTCGAGCTAGTTTTAGAATTTTCCATTTAAGTGTGGGTGTTTTATTTTTATCTTTTAATTTCCGAAATTCTTAGAAAGCGAAGTCATGTTTCGTTTAGATGCGTTATTAAAAGTTGAGATATGGTTATGGTTGCTTTTTGAAATCATTCACTGTACTGCAGATGTAAAAGCACTCAGAAACTTAGGATTTCTGACTGCCGTAATAGAACACCCATATACTAGAGACCTTGTGAAAGACCTGTTGGATTATGGGCACTGGTTGGGATTTTTAAAATTACATAGGTTATTTGTAGGAGACACATTAAGGTCAGCACTAGTATTTTTGTTATATATTTTCATTATTTTAGTTTTATGTGATTTAATTGATTTCTTTAAATTATTTGTGCAACTACAGCTTATTCTCAGAGAGCTCTTTTTAGGAAAATGCTTTTCAATTAATTTTAAGAATTTATGTACTAATTTAGAGTGTACTAATTGACTGTATATGATCTTCCTGTTTCTGTTAATTTTCTTGGCACAATCATAATTTTAAACAAATTTAATTTCTGAAGATTTAAAACAACCATCCCGAAGAATTTTATCATATACTGCTTTATGTTTTTAAATATTTCTTTACTAGAAGAGTGCTGATTAATTCGCCGTTCTACCGATGATGGAATATGTGGGATTACGAACGGTGGATGGTTGGATTTAGGACGGATATACATTGGGTTGGCGTTATTTTTCATGTAGGGTTGAAAATTATTTCAAGTAAATTAAATGTATCATTTAGGAAATGTACTTGTTTAATATTAGAATTGATAACTACGTTGAGAACAAACGATTTAAACAACTAATGTATTAATTTTCTAAGTTTATCGAATTTACTTTTATCTTATTCAACGATGAGCCCATCGTCCCTATATACTTTATACTGTTCAGTTTAATTTCTCCAAATGCTGTGAGGTTGTACAGTAGAAAAAATAGAACTAAATCTGAAGAATATGCAGAATCGAAAGACCCCATAGATATGTCAAAATTATCGGGTGAATTCTTAATTTCAAATTAAATTTAAATTTAATTTTTAATTAATGACTTGAACGCTGAAATTTTATTGTTAGTTTACACACACACACACACAAAACACACACACACAACACACACACACACACACACACACATATATATATATATATATAGATAGATAGATAATATTAGTGGAAAATATACATACATATGCAAAATATATATAAAAATACCCATACATGTATATTTTCAGAAAAAAATTTTCAAGAGGAAGAATCCAGGTAGAACTCAATGTCTAGGACAGAGTAAGGATATAATAAAAGGCTTAAACACTAATATTCCATGGTCATATATATATATATATATATATATATATATATATATATATATATATATATATAGAGAGAGAGAGAGAGAGAGAGAGAGAGATAATTAAAGCAAATATAAAGTTTTTCTCTTAGCAGGTTAGTACTAACATCAGTATCTTGGCACCAGAGTTTCGCAGATAGATCCTCCAGCAATCACTCTATCCACTCATCAGGGAATATGCAGGTTATGTAATGAGAACTCAATAAACTGAGTTCTAGTTCCAACTGAGTTCATTACATTGACTTTTGTGCAATTATTCTTGAGAAAGGCATGAACCAATCTCTACACTTTCCAAGTTATAGGATGAATAATAAGGCAGACTGGTTGCCAAGCAGTCTAGCTGCAGAATAGCTTAAAACCACTTTTGCATGACTCTATGGACACAATTCTGTGGAAAGAGCTGCAGCAATGCTTAGCATATTAAAAGCTGTGACCCCATAGTCAACACCTCAACACCAAATTGGAAAAATACAATAAAAAATTAAACAGACAGAACTTGTCGTTTCTTTTTAATCAAACTTGTTTGGATGATTATTTGCTGTGTATATATACTTTGTATATATATATATATATATATATATATATATATATATATATATATATATATATATATATATGTACAGTGCGATGGGAAAATTGTCACTATTTTATTACTTTTAATTACACAGATGTGCGTTATTTGTTTTTTTTTATTTATTTTGTTGACTGCGCATTATAATAGGGTCAGTTGGGCACCGTCTGTAAGAAAAAGAGGTCCAGGACGTAATTCACTCCATCAGAAATTTGGAAACGGCATGTTGTCCTGCTTGGCATTCGCGCCTAAAGCTCCAATATAAATATTTCAGACTGTTTTGGCTGTCAATCTTAGGAGAGTAGAAAGTATTCGGAATTAGTCTAATGGTGATTACGAATGTACGGCAGCGAGGAAAACTGTGATCGTTCAGATATAAAAGAACTCAGGAATTTGTTGGTGAAGGATCAGACTCAATATGGTGACCTACATAAAGTATCTGGGTGAGAGGTAGTTCTGCTCTAGGTAAAGAGGCTGGCTTATGTCTGGCAACACGACTCTGCACCATGCGACACAAGCAGGAGAGTCCAGTCATGGCTCTCAGACAATTTCTCCGTGCATATCATCCCTTACATGTGCCCACATAACTCCCGAGATTGAAACCCCCTTGATTATTATATGTGGGAAGCAGTTGATCGAGATACCAAAAAAAAAAATCCTTGTTCCGCCAAAATGGACATTGACATCAACAACACTTTAATATTTCAAACGCTGAGAATAAGCACTTTAACCCATAAATATAGCATACCTTAAAACTATATTTATTCATATCTATACAGTTAATTTACTATGTATCAAGAAACTTTTTGATTATTAAAAATAAAATATAATCGGTGGAATTATTGGCTTCTCCAGTTGTGGGTACTCTTTTATGTGCTAAACTGAATATCTTATACAGATATTCTTAAAAAAATCTGTGGAAAAAAAAGAGACAAAACCAACCTAACCTTTTAGTTTTTGGCAATGATAACGTGTTTTTGTCTTTCATTAAAGCAGACGATAAGACCAGACTGGAAATGGTTGCTATAACTACGGAATAAATAAACACTGACTAAACAAATTTATTGCATTCTAAATACATGTATGTCTTCGGAAATTGAGTTATTTAGCAAGTTCACGTCTCGACCAGAAGACGTAAAAAATGTTTCTGAAATAGATGCAATATAATTTTTAGAAATTACCTTTCTTCTAAATTGGCCTTTTAAAAGTCTGTGCCATCTTTTCTATAGAGAGACTGAATTCGCTCTCGACAAAGTGTATTAACCTTAAGGGTACAGCATTGTGCCAATAAGTTTACTTTTTACACTTGAACAAAAATGACAATTTACTTCACTTTCTAATCACATTAATGTCTCGTCACATTAATGTCTCGTCACATTTATGTGTCGTTCGGGCATTCAGCTGTGACAAAACAATGACAAAACAGAAATATACGTGCTGTATCATCGCCATATTTACCACCATCATAGCTGGCAGTGCTCTTAATGTCGCCGCGCAGTTGAACACGTGACCAAGTCTCTCCACATGTCCACACAGCTACGTTGTCAGCACATTCCATCTTCTTTGTTTTTCTTTAGCCTAAGGAGGGAATTTGTACGATGTCTGTGGATAGAATGAAGTTATTGGTACAAACGATAAACGATCAGAAGTTATCTCAAAATACAAAGAAAAAAAGAAGTGCTCATTCCAGTACTCAAAATTCGAAAACAAAAAACGATTATGAAAAAAGACTAAAAAAATAAATAAGTACAATAATATAAACAAAACAAGTAAATAAATAAAGTAGATTCCCTATGTATAATACGACTTCATCCACAATACGCACCCCTAAAATTGTGCTGAAAGAATGGTAAAACGCTTCCACTCACGCATAAAACGCATCCCTTGATTGCTAATCAAACCCTATAAATTGTACCCCTCCAATTTCATTACAGCCAACGTTATTCAAGCTATAATTGAAGATATTTATCAAAATTTCCGGTCACCACGATTCTAAAAGAAAATTGTGCTTCCTGCGCAGACTCATTGACCTGTTCTGTTCGATAAAATGTGAAATCTATCGGATCTGTATGTAGTTTTAAACATAAAATAATCTTATTCTAATTTAGTTTTATGCTAATTCTTACTGTATTTTATTTTACATTTGTAAGTATTGTTATGTCCATATGATTGTATTTGACATCCTTATGGGGTCGCAATCGCCTAATGTTAGTGTCAAATCGTCGTATGTTTGTAGTGATTAGTCATTTCGCAACTGAAATCGACCCATCAAACGGTAATTATTGGAAGAATTTTTGTATCTGTGTATAACACGCACCCTTAATTTTGCATATTGTATTTTTAGAAAATGCGTGTTATACATGGGGGATTACCTTATTGTTGAAACTTGGCTAATGCATGGAATAATAATGCAACACAAAATGTACTTAGAACAAAATGTATTGAAACAAGAAAGTGTACACAATATTTACATATAGTCTTTTGTATATTCCTGGTAAGACCGTTCCTGGAGAATGTGTTGACTGAGTCGCAGTCGATCAGAGTCTCTGGTTGAATCTCTTGATTCCTGTATTTATCTATCCACCCACGGGGATAAAATGTGGCACATGGCCGGTTTAAAGTGGGTATCTCCGAGCCCGTAGGCTCGGCCAAAAATATGACCTTTCTGAACGGGTTCAAGGCCTGTCTACCACCCCGGACGAAACCCTGCCTCTCGGCAAAGCCTCTTCGGTGTCCCTCACTGCAAAATGCAGAGAGTTCGACTGAGAGTGAGTCTCTTGATTCCTCCTTCTCTTCCCGGTACCAACCATATTTATATGGTCGGTACTCCACTATGCAAATTAGGTGGATCCTACCACAACACTTATTCAATAAGCAAATTAACAATCTGCGAATACATGAATTATACTTAACTAATAATAATAATAATAATAATAATAATAATAATAATAAAGAATACAGAAGAAATTTAACAAACAACACAAAAATAACTACAAATATTCGGATTCACAATCATTTCTGCTGAGTAGTCTCAAGAATAATTCAAGGCATAACACTTACCAGAATCTTATAACGTTAGGATAACACAAAAGATAAACTTATAACGTTAGAGATAATCAACCTACAATACTCCATTGACCAGCATATGTATTAGGTTGGTGTAAAAATAATGACGTAATAATGTCGTTTTTGACGTATTGTTTAACGTCAAAAAACGACATTATTACGTCATTATTTTTGCACTAACCTAATAAATAGTCGAGCCAAAGCAAAAACACGTATTGTAGATTGTATTTAAGCATAATATATATATATATATATATATATATATATAGAGAGAGAGAGAGAGAGAGAGGGGGGATGGAGAGAATATAGATAGAGGAGGATGGAGTGTATCCCTAGAAGAGAGCAAATAATCCCTTGATAAACTACCTCAGAGAAAGAAAGTCGTAGCGTAATCATAGGTTTCGCTTTTTTACTACATGTATGTACATATAGGATTAATACAAATATAATATTTGTCATTTAGCTGATTACATATATATATATATATATATATATATATATATATATGTGTGTGTGTGTGTATATATATATGTGTGTATATATATATATATATATATATATATATGTATATATATGGAAATAGATAGATAGATAGATAGATAGATAGATAGATAGATAGATATGGGATAACGATCTCTGATTTTTTAAAACAATTTTAGTGAAAAGAAAAGTTTTCGTCTTTGGAGTTTCGTTCTTTACAACTTGTAAGAAAAGAACCTGAACATAAATATTCTCTGGATGATCTAAAAAAAATAAGGGTCTGCAAAAAAAATTATTATTGTAGATGATCTGGAAAAATATTATTGCTAATTTTAAGGATCTCAGTGTCTCATTCTATCTTTTTACGATAAAATCCTAAAAACGAAAATATATATATATATATATATATATATATATATATATATATATATATATATATATATATGTGTGTGTGTGTGTGTGTGAAAAGTGTATATAAATATAAATAAATATATATATGTATAATTATTTATATATTATATGCGCGAATAATAATTTTTACACAAACCCCACCACACGTAAATACATACATGCGATGAAATATTTTTCAGCGAATAAAATACATAATATGACATGTATACATTCACGAGACATTAACGAGACATTTCCGCCACACTTCCAATGTTTAAATTTCCACATTTCAACATACAAATGCGTATGTATAGACACAACACCACCCGTATACATACATATGTCATATCCGAAACTGTCCTCATATGTTTATATATCTATGAGTCCCGACGGACGACCAAGTATGTATATGTGTCTGCATACATCGATGTTTGCGTTAGCACGATGAATGACAAAACGACGAAGTTTCCCCCACAACTTTCACAATAACACCAATACACGCAATCTATATAAACCCAAATTTTTTAAAACATTAATCAGTTTGTCTGACGATCGCTAAAGCGTGAAACCCAGGGTCACAAACTCACATCTATCCAACTTAATATATATATATATATATATATATATATATATATATATATATATATATATATATTAATTATGCAATCTTATATTAGAACATAACTATATCCACTACAAAACTGTACATCTTTTTTCAACGTTAAAAAATTAAGGTTTCTTTAGGTGGGAAACCATGATGGTACTAATATATTTTCTTCCGAAATACAGTTAACATAAGCCAACTCACTCCAATTTCCGTCATTAGAAAATTTTCCATGAAAGATAAAAAGGATTTAGAAATGGAGAAAGAAAGAAAGTTAATATATATATATATATATATATATATATATATATATATATATATGTGTGTGTGTGTGTGTGTGTGTGTGTATCAAAATACTTTTATAATCTTTGGAGCAGGTTTCTGACACGAAAACAAGGTAAAATAATCATATAAAGATATGCCCAAAAGCCGATCGTTGTACCACAACGCAATATCTCATAATACGTTTGAAACCGCTTCCTTTTACACACGCATGCAGCCGTCGGATCATTGACTAGTGGGCCCTTTCCAATACTCCCACACGTCATCGGATGTTTTCGCAGGCCCCCATGACACGTCATTGAATCATCTCTGCATTATTAAAGTCTGCTGCAAAACAAATTTTTTAAGGTGGCCCCACATAGACAAATCAAAAGGGTCGAGGTCGGTGGAACGCGCAGGCCATAGTACCGGGTTATATATGGTCTTTTCATCAGGTGTGCTCTTCCGAAGCGCGCCTGGGTTGACCATTTTTCACTGACGAGTTAATCACTGATATAAATTAAAAAGAATGTGTAGAATACTCAGACATTTCAATAATTTCAAAGAAGGTAATCAAGGAAGTAATAAAGAAATAGAATAAATAATTCAATAAAGCAGTTGCCTCTCAGTGGGTTAGTTTTAACCTCTGCATGTTATGGGTCTTTAATGACCTATCCTCCCTATTCGCATAATTTTCACTTGATACTTCCTACTCTAACATTCATGTCATACATAATGGTTCCACAGAACGGAAAGTGCGGCACTGAAATCTGAAGATTTATCGGGATGTGCGACACTGTGAACTGAAGACGTATGGAAATGTGCAAGACTGTGATATGAAGACGTATTGGGATGTGCGAGACTGTGATATGAAGACGTATCAGGATGTGCAAGACTGTGATACGAAGACATATCAGGATGTGCAAGACTGTGATACGAAGACGTATCAGGATGTGCAAACTGTGATATGAAGACGTATCAGGATGTGCAAGACTGTGATATGAAGACGTATCAGGATGTGCGAGACTGTGATATGAAGACGTATCAGGATGTGCAAGACTGTGATACGAAGACGTATCAGGATGTGCAAGACTGTGATATGAAGACGTATCAGGATATGCAAGACTGTGATATGAAGACGTATCAGGAAGTGCGAGACCGTGATCTGATGACGTATCGGGATGTGCGAGACCGTGATATGAAGACGTATCAGGATGTGCAAGACTGTGATATGAAGACGTATCAGGATGTGCGAGACTGTGATATGAAGACGTATCAGGATATGCAAGACTGTGATATGAAGACGTATCAGGATGTGCAAGACTGTGATACGAAGACGTATCAGGATGTGCAAGAATGTGATATGAAGACGTATCAGGATGTGCGAGACTGTGATATGAAGACGTATCAGGATATGCAAGACTGTGATATGAAGACGTATCAGGATGTGCAAGACTGTGATACGAAGACGTATCAGGATGTGCAAGACTGTGATATGAAGACGTATCAGGATATGCAAGACTGTGATATGAAGACGTATCTGGAAGTGCGAGACCGTGATCTGATGACGTATCGGGATGTGCGAGACCGTGATATGAAGACGTATCAGGATGTGCAAGACTGTGATATGAAGACGTATCAGGATGTGCGAGACTGTGATCTGATGACGTATCGGGATGTGCGTGACTGTGATATGAAGACGTATCAGGATGTGCAAGACTGTGATACGAAGACGTATCAGGATGTGCAAGAATGTGATATGAAGACGTATCAGGATGTGCGAGACTGTGATATGAAGACGTATCAGGATATGCAAGACTGTGATATGAAGACGTATCAGGATGTGCAAGACTGTGATACGAAGACGTATCAGGATGTGCAAGACTGTGATATGAAGACGTATCAGGATATGCAAGACTGTGATATGAAGACGTATAAGGAAGTGCGAGACCGTGATCTGATGACGTATCGGGATGTGCGAGACCGTGATATGAAGACGTATCAGGATGTGCGAGACTGTGATATGATGACGTATCAGGATATGCAAGTCTGTGATATGAAGACGTATCAGGATGTACGAGACTGTGATATGAAGACGTATCAGGATGTGCGAGACTGTGATATGAAGACGTATCAGAATGTGCAAGACTGTGATATGAAGATGTATCAGGATGTGCGAGACTGTGATATGAAGACGTATCAGGATGTGCGAGACGGTGATCTGATGAAGTATCGGGATGTGCGAGACTGTGATATCTGTGACTTCATATCACAATGTCGCATATCCCGATACATCTTCAGATCTCATTGCCGCACTTTCCGTCCTGTGGATCCATTACAAAAACTGAACTGATTATTAACAGACAGGCAATTTCCGTCTATTTGAGTTTGGTAATTCAGAGTTTTCCTTCTCCTAGACTGCTTGCCAATCAAGGCTGAAGCGCCTACTCTGTCTCACTCTTTAATCCATTGCTGATGTGGGAAGAGTTTGGTTCTTATTTTTTTTCTAAATGTATTTGTGCGAAAATGAATTTGACGAACTTACCCGGGGTTCGAACTCGCCTCGTCGGTTTCTCGATTTGAACTGCACGATCAGTTTGTAAAACTATTACGTTATTAAACTATAATCGATCACGTCTAGTGAATTTGTATTAAAATCCTCTACGTCAATTCAAAGCATGTCTTTTCGTCCGACATTTTCAAGTTATACGAATAATCATCCTTTTGGTTCATCAATAAAAAGAACGCTGCCGCTCATCTAAATAAGCCTTGTATTCGATCAAAGGGCCGCATGACAAGTCAACGTGTAGGAGTCTCCGTGTACATTGTCAATCCAGCCTAAGGTCATGCCATTCATCCTGACGACGTTGGAATTTCAGCAATAGATTCAGAACGTAGACTTCAATCGACAGTCGTCGGAATGTAGGGCTCTGGCGGCGTGAACACGAAAGGTAAAAACAACGTGGCCAAAAGAGAAAGGGAAGTTACTATGATGTCCTCTGAAGTAGCAGTCGTCTTCATCCTTTTCTAAGATTTAAAAAAAAATGTCTTGTTTTCAGAGGAAGAATTGTCAAAGGTTTGGTCAGCGGAATCAGCTGTCTTTGTTGATGATTTCGGAAGGAGAAACCAGATCTGTTGTTTCCCGCAGGTCCAGTGTGTGTGTGTGTGTGTGTGTGTGTGTGGTTGGGAATCAGTCGTCTTGATGTCGATTTTGTCCTCGAAGAAGTGTCCTTTTTAGTCAGGAAAGGAAATCACAGGTCTCAGAAAGGGATCTGTCACGGCAGGTGTCCTTTGTATGCAGTCTGAACGTTGGCAGGTGGTCACAGCTTTGGAACGATGTAAATATAATGGCTGCGAGGTTTCCGGATCGTATTGGTAGCTTGTTCTATTTCATCTATTACTTAAAAGAAAGCCTGGATGCATAAACAAAGGAAAGAAGAAATAAGATGAGAAAGGGAGAGGAGTAGAGAGTAGGAACATAAATGGGATAGGAAGTAAGAGTGTGTAGGAAGGGAAGGAAAAGAGAGAAAGATAGATCGGAAGAGAAGGGATAGAGAGAGAGTAAAAAGGAGCGATAAAGGCAGAGACGAAATAGACTACATAAGAAAGAAAGAAAGAAAGAAAGAAAGAAAGAAAGAAAGAAAGAAAGAAAGCGGAAAATCTGTATGTTAATCGAAATAAGAAAGAGGTATTTGAAATAGAAAAAAATCAAGGAAAAAAGAAAGGTAGAGAAAATCGATGAACGAACAAATAAAATATAAAATGAAGCAGAATAAAAAAGAAGATAATAACAAGTCATGAAAGAAAGAAAGAAAGAAAGAAAGAAAGAAAAAAAGAAGGAAGAAAATAAAAACGAGGAAAGAGAAAGAAAGAAAGAACGAACGAACGAAAGAAAGAAAGAAAGAACGAACGAACGAAAGAAAAAATGAAGAAAATAAAAACGGGGAAAGAGAAAGAAAGAAAGACAGAAAGAAGGAACGAAAGAAAGAAAGAAGGAACGAAAGAAAGAAAGAAGGAAGAAAATAAAAACGAGAAAAGAGAAGGAAAGAAAGAAAGAAAGAAAAAAGAAAGAACGAACGAACGAAAGAAAGAAAAATGAAGAAAATAAAAACGAGGAAAGAGAAAGAAAGAAAGAACGAACGAAAGAAAGAAAGAACGAACTAAAGAAAGAAAGAAGGAAGAAAATAAAAACGAGGAAAGAGAAAGAAAGAAAGAACGAACGAAAGAAAGAAAGAACGAACGAAAGAAAGAAAGAAGGAAGAAAATAAAAACGAGGAAAAGGAAAGAAAGAAAGAAAGAAAGAAAGAAAGAAAGAAAGAAAGAAAGAACGAACGAACGAACGAAAGAAAAAATGAAGAAAATAAAAACGAGGAAAGAGAAAGAAAGAACGAAAGAAAAAAGAAAGAAAAAAATAAAAACGAGGAAAGAGAAAGAAAGATAGCAAGAAAGAAAGAAAGAAAGAAAGAAAGAAAGAAAGAAAGAAAGAAAGAAAGAATGCAGAGAATCTGTGCATTAATGAAATAAATAAATACTTGGTATCAAAAAGCAGACGGAAAAATGAGGTAAAAAAGGAAAGAGGAATGAATCAATGAGACCAAAAAGGAAACAAATAAAGAAAGAAAGAACACAGAGAATAAAAGAAAGGAAAAGGAAGATAGTAAGAAGAAATGCGAGAAAGAAAGAAAGAAAGAATGAAAGAAAGAAAGAAAGAAAGGAAGAAAGAATGAAAGAAAGAAAGCGGGAAATCCTTATGTTAATGTTAGAAAATAAGAAAGCAGTGAAATATAAAATATAGAAAGAAAGAAAAAAGAAAGAAAGAATGAGAGAAAAAGAAAGAAAGAATAAAGAATCGATGAACGAACGAATAAAAGAAAGAATGAAGAAAATAAAAAAAAAATCGAGGAAAGAAAAAGAAAGATAGCAAGAAAGAAAGAAAGAAGACAAAGAATCCGTGAATTAAGGAAATAAATAAATAAACAATTTAAATAAAAACAGACAGAAAAAAATAGGTGAGAAGGGAAAGAGGAAAAGAAGGAATACGAGAAAGAAAGAAAACAGGAAATTTGTATGTTAGAAAATAAAAAAAATCATTGAAGTATAAAATATAGGCTGAAAGAAAGAAATGAAGAATGAAAGAAAGAATGAAAAAAATAAAAACGAGGAAAGAAAAAAGAAGATGTTAAGAAAGGAGGAAAGAAAGAATAAAAGAATGCAGGAAATCCGTATATTAATGAGAGAGAAAAAAATAAATTAGTATCTGTCTATATTTCTGAGATGAGGTATTATGGACATTATTTACTTTATTCGGACTATTGTCCTCAAATTTGTCGCCATATTTATTACAACGTTTTGGCCGTTGTACGCTTCGACCTTCTTCAGGTGGTTGGAATGTCCTTGAGGACACATGGCACAGTGGAGAAAGGCCTTGGTTAGGACCCAAAGAGTGTGTGTTCAATACCCGGCAGTGGAGAACTTTCAGAGTGAAATTAACAGATGATAACTGATAAATGACATCCATTAAACATGGCACGTGGAACTAGAACAGTCTACCGCAGTGAGCGAAATAAAGGGTTAAGTTCGATATTCCAACCACCTGAAAAAGCCCGAAGCGTACAACAGCCGAAATGCTTTAATAAATATGGCGACAAAGATGAGGACAATAGTCCGAATAATGGAAATAATGTAAAACAATTAGACTAAAAAAGATAGACAGAAAGAAAAGAAGGAAAAAAAGATAGGGGGAATAAATCCATAAAGGAACGAAGGAAAGAAAGAAACAGGCATAAATGAAACAAATACAATCGGAGATAGTAAGAAGAAGAAAAAGAAAGAAAAAAAGAAAGAAAGAATGTGTGAAATGCGTTTGTTAATGGCAGAGAGAAACAGATAATTCAAATGAAAAACACAGACAGAAATAAAGAAAAAAAAAATCAATCAATGGAAGAAAACAAGATCAAAGATTGAAAGAAAGAAAAATGGTAGATAGTAAGAAGGAATGTAAGAAAGAATGTGAATGAAAGAAAAATTGGAAATGCTGAAAAAAAAAAAGATCAAATCGTAAGATATTGTTAGCAATAAAAGAAAGAAAGAAAACAGAAGAAAGGGCTTATTAAAGAAAGAAAAAAAAATGGACGAAATGAGAAACAGACAGAAAACCAAAAAGAAAAAATAAAGAAAGAAAGTGAAGAAGAAAAAAATGAATGTTGGTAAAAAGCAAATATAAATAACAAGAATAAAAATGAAGGAACTGAAAAAAAAACAAAAAAAACTGAATGCGAAAAATAGAAAGGGAACGAAAGAAAATGACACATATTGAGAGAGGAAAATTGAAATGGTAAGAAAGAGATAAAATCTTAATAAAGAAAGAAGACGTAAAAAAAGAAAAAAAATGAAGAAAGAAGAGAAAACAGGAAATATTGAATGTAAATTAATAGAAAAACAAAAGAAAAATAGAGAAAAAGAAAGAAGTTAAAAGAAATAAAGTAGAAAAGCAAAATACTTGGTGACCTTAAAAAAAACAAGAATTTTTGAAGTGCGTATTGCCAGACATGAGAAGTGGCAACACTGCGAGACAGTGACCTTGAGCAAGTAAACATTTCGCCATTTAGAATTCAAGATGAAATTCACAGTATCCCAGCTGAGATGTTGCAGCAGTCAATGAGGAATCTCAACAGCAGATTTCAAGAATGCATTCGTACAGGATGACGCCATCTACAGGACGTAATTTTTTAAAAATTGAAAATTCCATCATTGTTTCTTAAATGGCATGTTTTAAGGTTTTAATTACAATGAATAAAATATTTTTTCTTCCACCACTCTTGGTTTTATTGGATTGTTAAAAAGTTCCCGTTTTTTGGGGGTCACCCTGTAACGAAGAAATAGGAGCCATAAAATGAAAAAAAATGGAAGTTAAGAAAGTATTAAGTGGAACGTAAATAATAAAAAATGATATTAAGAAAGGGAGAAATAAAGTTGACTAAGTAAAATGGTTTAGTGAAGTAAAAGAGGGACAAGCAATAATGGAAGAAGAAGAAAATAAGAAAAGGATAGAAAATAGAAAAAAGAAGGAAAGACAGGGAGTAGAGGAAGAAGAAAAACCAAAGAAAAAAAAGCACAAAATAGAATTAAAAAACAAAAAAAAACAGACAAAATTAATTGACAGAGTCGGAAAGGAAAATACTGTGATAAATAAAAAAAGAAAGACAACAACGAAAGAAAGATTTTGCTATCTATCTATCTATCTATCTATCTATCTATCTATCTATCTATCTATTTATCTCATTCTGTTCATATCTATCTATCTATCTATTTTTATCAATCTATCTATCTATCTATCTATCTATCTATCTATCTATCTCAGTCTGTTCATATCTATCTATCTATCTATCTATCTATCTATCTATCTATCTATCTATCTATCTCAGTCTGTTCATCTATCTATCTATCTATCTATCTATCTATCTATCTATCTATCTCAGTCTGTTCATATCTATCTATCTATCTATCTATCTATCTATCTATCTATCTATCTATCTATCTCAGTCTGTTCATATCTATCTATCTATCTATCTATCTATCTATCTATCTCAGTCTGTTCATATCTATCTATCTATCTATCTATCTATCTATCTATCTATCTATCTGTTCTTATCAATCTATCTATCTATCTTGGTCTGTTCATATCTATCTATCTATCTATCTATCTCAATCTGTTCTTATCTATCTATCTTGGTCTGTTCATATCTATCTATCTATCTATCTATCTATCTATCTGTTCTTATCAATCTATCTATCTATCTTGGTCTGTTCATATCTATCTATCTATCTATCTATCTATCTATCTATCTATCTATCTCAGTCTGTTCATATCTATCTATCTATCTATCTATCTATCTATCTATCTATCTCAGTCCGTATCTATCTATCTATCTATCTATCTATCTATCTATCTATCTATCTATCTATCTATCTATCTCAGTCTGTTCATATCTATCTATCTATCTATCTATCTATCTATCTATCTATCTATCTCAGTCTGTTCATATCTATCTATCTATCTATCTATCTATCTATCTATCTATCTATCTTACGCTCATACAATACTACACAGTAAACCTTTTCCTTGGGTGGCTTTATGGTCTTGTGTTGCGTGAAGATTAGTATGAAAAAGAAAGAAGGGATTAAAGAAAGGACAGAGAGAGATAGATAGATAGATAGAGAGAGAGAGAGAGAGAGAGAGAGAGAGAGGAGAGAGAGAGAGAGAGAGAGAGAGACCGCAGCAACTGGGAAGTTGTATAAGTGATAAAAACTAAAACAAAAGAAGAAAAAAAGAAAGAAATGAGAAATAAGAGAGACGGAAAAACATGATTGTGGGGCGGGGATTGAAGTCAGGAGCAGAATTTGAGAGATGGCCAGATAAGCAAAGGAATCGGTTTTATTTCTATTTTTTTTTAAAGAAAAATCGAACTTGAATCAGCAGTGCTTTCGTGGCATCCAGGCGAAAACAGAACAATAAGAAAGAAAAAAAAAAAAAGAAAGGTTTTAACGCTAAAACCAACCGAAATCAATTGATATTTTTTGTCGAAAAATTAAATGTTTTATTATTTACCTTATAAAATACTGCAACTATTTCCAAAACAATTTAATGATTATAATAAATACTTATCCAATAAAAACGCAATGTTTACTGCATATCTTTTCTTTTTGTTTTAAATATTCTGTACGTACTAAATCTGGTGTATATGGAAGATGTGAAAGACTGATTTATTTTTCACGGTTTTCGACCCTTTCTGTGATATTTAAAGCCGGAACATGTTTTGGGATTGTAAGAATATATTTTTTTTTCTTGTGAATCTTGCATTAACAATTTATTTTGAGATAACAATTATTTTACCAGATAAAACTGTTAGCGCCGCAGCTATGTGCAAATAATTATGATTAAAATAAATACTTATCTAATAAATATGCAATAATGTTTACTGCATATCTATTTATATATATATATATATATATATATATATATATATATATATATATATATATATTCTGTACGTACTAAATCTTGTGTATATGGAGGATGTGAAAGACTGATTTATTTTTTACGGTTTATCGACCCTTTCTGAGATAACAATTATTTTATCAGGTACAACTGTTAGCGCCCCAGCTATGCACAAATAGTAAACCTCAAACAAAAACAAAATACGATGTAAGTATAAATTACATTCTTATAGTAAAAATACAAGTAATACATACATATATATATATATATATATATATATATATATATATATATATATATATATAAATAACAACAATGCATATTTGTAGTGAAATTACGAACAATATCTGTTTATAGTGATACTAGCAGTAGAGCCCGACGTTGCCGGGGATGTAACAGTAAGAGATAGATCAAGTATCGACCATCATAAAGACTGAAAAATAAAATTGACAGAGATTGTTGTATAAGGTTGACGGACACGCATGTCTTAATTAGTTTTTTTTTTTTTTGTTCTTTTTTTACGAATTGGTCAAACCCAAACTCAAACAAAAACATTCTTTTCAATCGTTATGAGTCTACCGATTGAATAGAATTTTTTTATAAACAATTGTCTTGTAAATGGAATTTTTAAAGCATTCTGAATGTAAAAATAAAGAAAAAAGTGTGCAAGACAATAAGAAACATTACCTTCCCCAAAAAAGTGAAGTTTTGTTGAAATCGGTTGAAAAATGTAGGAAATCCGATCCCATATATAAACGAACACACACACACACACACACTCAATAAGTATAACTTGATATGAGTCGTCCCCTTTCATTCTCGCGATGCCTCTTAATCGTGTTTTCAAATTGATTTTGTGCAAAAACAATTGTGTTTTTCCAATTTTTGGCGCTGTCAGAACAACCGCAATGTAATTTTACGTAGTCCTGTGAAGTTTTGTTGAAATCGGTTGAAAAATGTAGGAAATCCGATCCAATATATAAACGTACAGACACACACACAACCTGGGTTTTATAATAAGTATGATTACTAACAATACATTTTATCCGTAGCTGAATCAATGCTACCACTCTGAAAAGAGTTAAATGGTAGGTTTTGAATCTGATAAAATAATTATCTCAAATGAAATTGGCAATCGCAAAAAAAAAAATAAAAAATATTCTTACACTAAGAAAACTTTTCTCCAGTGGAAACTTTTCTGTAAGCATATAAATCAAATCTAGAGTCTTGGGTATGACGATAAACTACGCCCAATAGCAAAGATACTAATCGGGGAATTGGTGGTTTTGAGGAATGTGGAACCAACACTTAATTACTGTTGTTCCCAGTTCCACCCTGACGTGGGGGTGGTAGCACTTGTTAGAATACCAGCTCTGGTAAATAGTGAACACCAACACAAAAAAAAAAAAACGCTATGCAAGTATAAAAATACATATTTATAGTAAAATTACTAGCAATACATATTTATAGCAAAATTACTAGCAATACATTTTATCTGTAGTTGAAGCCATGCAATTGCGTTCAAAATAAATTAGAATTAGGCAATACAAAAAACCCATAGAGGTTTATATGCCGCTAAACAAAATCAGCCAAAGTCTAATCTAGCATACGAAAGTCTTAATTCAGAGTTAGGATAATAGTCGACAGATAACTTCTTTCGGCCCTGCAATGAATATGGCTGTCATATCTAATCAGGTGCTCTGGCTATGTAACCGGAGATTCTCGTCAAGATCCAAAGGTTCTGTAATACTATCGGTCGTGACCTGACATTTCGACTTCAGTCCCTTTCACACCGCCTTGACGTGACTTCCCTCTGTCTTTTCTGTAAATACCTTCATGGCAATGAGCTCTCCTCCTTGTTGCGCCAACCGCCTGAATTTATGCTTACTACTGGATTGACATTTAGGTTTCATCGTTTACTGATTAATGAAACCGTATGTCTTATTCTAATAGCTTCTTTGCTCGCTTTCGCCTATAGTCCGGTTCATACAACTTCCTGGTCTTTTGAGCAGGAGAAGAGGTTTATTCCTTGTTCCCTGTTTAGGATTGGGTTTCCGGTTTTGTCTAAAGTCTTTTCCTTATGTTTCACTCCCAGTAGCCCATTGTGGCTTAGTGGCATTATTACTTTGATTATAAAGAAAAAAAATAATCTCGCCTGTGCAATTCGCTTTCAGTTTCTTGTTTCTCGATCCCCTATGACCCTTGAAAAATTTATTTGCAACGTCTGTCGCCATCTTCTGTCTTTTTATATCGTGTTCTTTTATTGTCCTCTCTCCTCTCTAATGTGTTCGCATTTTTTCCTTTCCCTCTCAGTAATCGATTGCGTCTTAGTGGCTTTATTGCCTTGCATAGTGATAAATGATTAAAGAAAAATGGTATCTATATTTCGGAAGCATTTTAACGAAAAAAATAAAGACATTTGAAATTTTTTTTTTTTTTAATCGAATTTACCCCAAGGCAGTAAAGCCACTAAGATACAAGGGGTTACTGTATGTGAAAGAATCAATAACATTGCTGATTCATCTTTGGATTTTATCATGCATCACATACTTTTTGAATTAACTATACTGGCAATATTCACAGTACAAAAATCTGGATATGTTTTTTAAACGAATTCACCCAAAGCAAGGTAGTAAAGCCACTAACACACAAGTGGTTACTGGACGTGAGAGAATTAGAAAACAAGAGCATTACTGAGGAGCGAGAACAATAGAAATGTAATCAGGAAGACAGTAGATTACGATTGACATTGCATTTAAATTGTTGAAGATCAATTTTGGCTGGAAAGCATAAATTCGGAAGAGAATTCCACAAGCGAAAATTGTGTGAGAACAATAGAAGAGTAATCAGGAAGACAGTAGATTACGATTGACATTGCATTTAAATTGTTGAAGATCAATTTTGGCTGAAAAGCATGAAGCCGGTAGAGAGTTCCACAAGCGCGAAGCACAAGAAAAAAAAACAGTTAGAATAGTACTAAGTATATCTAGCCAATTGAACTTTAAATTGATGAGACCTTATTGCCAGTCTAGTACTGCGCTTAAATTCATAAAGTCTATGTACCATAGAGAAGAGTGATATTTATATCGTAAAATATAAAATGTGGCACAAGGCCGAAATTGGGAATGGGGAAAAGGACGGTCTTCTTCTCTCTTAAATTTCAACTTAGCTAGCCACAATCACTGACCTAAACATACCAGAATATTGCCAACACCAAAACAACGCATTCTTACCTACCATTCTGACCCCAAACACTATGATACCTCAATGTCTCTATGAAAAAAAAAATCTAACGAGTCCCCATAAGTAAAATGCATGTCTGGTGGGGGTGGGCATAAAACAACAATTTAAAATCTAACCCCGATGAATATTTACATCCCATCTGAACAATTACCATGAAAGTATAATTATTACAAGCACAGGGAAGCAAATACGGCGGGCGGGAAAGAGTCTGAAGCCGATATGTCAGGCAAGGACCAATAATATTGCTGATTCATCTTTGAATTTTATCACGTACCTCTAAATGTATAGAAGGAGCTCTGGCTTACCCATATTTTAGCAGGCGTTTCATTGTTTTTAGTTTTTATTTATTTATTTAAATTAACCTGTACTGGCAATTTTCACAGTACGAAAGCATCTGGATATTTTCTCAGATCGTTACTGTCAAAACAGAAAACACTTGCTATCAAGCGACATTTAGTAAAATACGTTTGTAAAGCCTGATCGATTTTCGATGATCTACTCTTGCCAACCTGGGGCCAGATTAGCATAGAGCCCAGTGCACACTACCAATTCAGGGGTCATCAAATTGGTCAATATCGATCGCAGCTGATCGATGAAACTATCCAGAGAGTCGATAAATACTCGGAGGGCGAAATAAATAAATAGCGTTGACTTTTGACTGAAACTCACAAATTTCCAATGCAATATCAATGCCTTTGCTATTACTCATCGATCATCCTAAATCGATCTTCGTCCCTATTAATCGATTAATTCGATTGATTTCGTTTGCTTATCAACACTTTTGCAGGTCATTTAAAGCTAGAAAATTTAGATTGTCATTGTTCGGAGGATGAGGGAGATAATAATGATTTAGTAATACAAATCTTACTAATTAACCCATAGATGGTGGAAGAAGAGGTGGATTCCTATCTTACCCAAAGGTATTTGCACGTAAGTGAATATTACGACTGTTGTGGGACTCTCACCTTTTTACACAAGATGGACTCGTCCAAAGTATACTTATACTGACAGAGAGAATACCTGCTGTTGAGATACGCCGAGATACAGTCTCAACGTCTGTCGAACTCTCTGCTTTGGCAGAGAGGAACCCGGACGAAGCTTTGCCAAATATGTGATCAAAAGAAGTCTGTTTTCGTATGCACCATGTATTTTTTTTTATCATCCACCCGGCATTGAAAAGAGCGTTTAACTTCGATAATCATACTGGAACCTATGTTTCAACGTGATGCGGCCGCAAACCCTTCCCAGTAATGACATCAATCAATTTCATAAAACATTATATTAAGTTAGGTTTTATTATTACATATTTCTGTGTGTGTGTGTGTGTGTGTGTGTGTGTGTGTGTGTGTGTGTGTGTGTGTGTGGTATCATCTAGCGAGAAAGTAACTTTAGGTTTAAGCTTATTTTCCTTTACGGTTTATCAACCTCATTTAGTTATTTAATGCCAACAAAATTTTTAGGATCGGTTCGTATGAATAAAATATGTAAGAAATCTGTTTTATTTTGTTTTACAGCATATCGACCTCAAGGGGTTATTTAATGCCGGCAAGATTTTTATTCATGGTAATATTTTTTCCAAAAATGTATAGCTGGTAATATTTTTTCCAAAAATTTATTGCGGGTAATATTTTCTTTAAAAAAATGTGTTGCTGGTAATAATATTTACAAAAAGTATGTATTAAAATCTATTTTTATACATTCATAGTGTTTGACCCCTCTTTTTTTTTTGGTGGTGATAACTATTTGGGACCCTAAGAGGTGCTACCACGCCGGGTCAGGGTGGACCTGGGAACACCAGCAATTAAGAGTTGGTTACACGCTCCTAAAAACCTCCTGGCTAAGACCTTGCTGTTGGATCTAATTTATCGTCACACCCAGGACGGGGATGTTGTTTATTGTCATCCGGGAAATCAGTTTGTAGATCAGGTTTCATTGATGCATTTTTGTAAAGAGAGTTTTTGTCGAGAGTCTGGTTTCATTGATATATATATTTTTTTTTTCAGATTCGTTTGGTTTATTTTGTTTTACGGCATATCAAAACTTCAATGGGTTATTTAATGCCGACAAGATTTTTAGAATAGGTTCGTATGAATAGAACATATATCTTTTGTAAAGATGATTTGTTGATCAGGTTTCATTGAAGTATTTTTGTAAAGAGGGGTTTTGCAGAGCGTCAAATCTATTGCTTGTAATATGTTTTTTCAAAAATGTATTGCTGGTAGTGTTAATATATATATCTATTTTTATACTTTCCTAGTTTCTGAGGGTTAACTATTTTCAGCTGCAATTATCCCAGGCCAGAGTGCAACCATCCCGCTTCAGAGTAGACCTTGAAAAAAAAGCAACAAAATGGTGGTTCTACGTTCCTCGGAACCTCTCGCTCAGAGGTCTTGTTAAACAATGTAGGTTATTGTCATACCCAGGATGGAGTAATTTTAAGTGCTTAATTACAAAGTTGCCTCCGGGTCTATGATTAGAAAAGGGCACCGTAGTAGAGGGCTTTACCGATGATATCTGCAGTTTCACACAGGGTATTATTTTGTAGCTCCATGATGCTGATGCGATCAGGAATTTCACTCACGTTTTTTGGTCACCTTCTTTACCGTACCAATGTTACAAACGCAACTCTGATAATTGTAGTTTTAAGTTTCCAAATTTTGGTTACTTCGATTTACATGTTTGTCTTTATAATTTGACAGTTTAAAAATATGTTTTTAGAAATAATGGAATCCAGTGGGCATATCATATCTATTAGTTGGCAGGTTCCTTTCATGATTATTATTATTATTATTATTATTATTATTATTATTATTATTATTATTTCATTTGATTTCTGTAGTATACACATTTCCTTCTGGGTCCCAACCGGAGAAGTAAGGTCAGAAATGGGTACATGGAATTTTCCACATACCATTTTAGTAAAAAAGTACTAAAAAATCTAAGATAAAACACATTTTATAAGAGACAAAACTCTTTACAATGTATGAGCTTTACTTGAGATTTCAATTTTTGTTTTTCATAAAGGCATGGCTATCATGAATCTCTTCAAATTCTCAATCGGAACATTTTCCAGTTAATCCGAAGGGTCCATCTACAACTGGAATTATTGATGTCACCATGTGCATCCTTGTATTTTGATAGTTTTTCAAGATCTTCAAAGTTACATCACAATCTGAGGGAACTGCCATGTCGATAAGAAAGCACATTCTACTTTTTTTTTGGGTGGGGAGATTGATCTTGAAGTCTGGGCAAGTAGCTTTGATTGTTCTGTGTGTAAAGTTCCATAAAACAGATCCTATCCCACTAGTCGAGTGTGGGTGATATACATACAAGTTTCTTGCAGTTTCATTCCGGGAAATGTATATTTCGAGTGAAGATAATGATGATGAGTTGTATAGTAAATGTCTTCTAATAGCGTGCAGCTTGTTACAAAATGCTCAATTGTTTCTGGATATTTATCATAGAAATTGCATTTTTTTAAAGCATTCAACCCCAAGCAAGGCGGGAAGCCACTAGCACGCAAGGAGTTACAGAGAGAACAAAGAGGAGTGATAGAGGAAAGGATGAAGAGAAGGTTAGGGGATAGATCAGGGCATCTGGAGACGTCGATTGACATTACATTTGAATGGTTGGAGATTATAGCTATCAGGGAAACAAGAAATGGGGAGGGAGTTCCACAGGCGAGAAGTGCGAGACATGAAGCTATTGAAGTAGAAGAGACGGCTACATTTAACAGTTTCGACAGTGAAAGGGTGAGAGCAAGATGCCAGCCTAGTTGAACGCTTAAATTCATGAAGTCTGGGAACCAGCGAGAGCAGTTCATCGGAGCAGTTACCATGAAATTATTTGTAAAAAAGACAGAGGGAGGCAACGGCACGTCTGTGAGAGAGCGGCTGCAGACGAGATGCCAGATCAGGGCCAATTACATTGCATATCCGTCTTTGGATAAACATAATTTATATCCGTCTTTCGAGTAAACACATTTTTTCTTTATGTGCGCTAGGTAATTTCGAGTTAGCAACCATTCCTCCTGTGCAGCAAGAATAAAACCTTCGTTTTCCGTTTTGAATCTGCACTATATAACTACTGATGGGTACAGGGTTTGTCTACATCAGCTTGTTTGGTACAGGTAGAATACAGACCATGAAGACGCTTATCTTGACATCGTTTCTGTATTTAGCCCATTGCATTTGTTTTCTTTTTTAAGTTCTTTACTGCTGCAGTAAATGTATTATTGTTTACTTTCACGTTTCCCCACAATTGAAATTCTCTTTTCAAATTGTTAGCTTCCTTTAATACTGAATAAAGTTTCTTATTTCTTTCATGTTTTTGACATATATCAGCATCCAGACCTCTGTAGTTCCCAGGTTTCTTTGAAGATCACTTGTGGTTTTGTAGACAATTCTAGTTGAACTAATCCTCTACCTACTCCGGATCTGGACACATAAAGACGATCAACAGCAGCTTTCGGTTGATGCATGCAGTGCTAAGTGAAAACCTTTTTCGTTTTCATATCCATTCGTTTAATTTCAGCTATGGTCCAATTACTGATGTTGATACTGTATTGCAGCACGGGGACAGCCAAAGTGTCTATTCTGTTTTGTGAAATCAATGTAGTATTTAACACCAGATCCATATGCCTGTTGTGTTTCTTACTTTCTCCTTCCTTCGATTAGTAGAATTTCATTTACTGTTTTAATTTCCGCTTAATTTTCTTGTTTTTCTCGTATCGATAATTCACATTTGGTTTCTTCAATTTCTCGTTTTAATGTTGCCTTCCAATTGCGCTCTTTTTTCTTTTCTTTGTCTTGACATTAATTTTTAATAGCTGCTAAACCTGTTGCCTATATGTCATTATTTACTTCTGTGGTGCTTTCTAGTGGTCTGTCCGTTAGCAATGTTTGCAATGCAGCGTTTTATGTTTGCACGGAATATTTGTTGGATTTTGTCATATGAATCTTTGGACTTGTATTTGGTAATTTCTAATGTATAAGCATCGGTTTACCATAGGTAAAATCAGCGCCACCAAATCACAATGGAGAAAGTTCATCGCGAGGATGGTTCACCTCGAAGGTTCTAAGATTCGTTCTAAATTACAGCAAAGATAATAATAATAATAATAATAATAATAATAATAACAGTTATTAGAAATTTACATTTTAGTTATTAAATTAATTAAATTAAAACTTATACTTTCAGTTATAATTTATTTTTAACCAATTTTAAATTTGATCAAAAAAGTAGAATTCATTAAATATTCATTTATGCCGTAATTCCCCATGTTTTCTTGATTTTCTTGTTGAAACATTTGAATTTCTTTAAATATCATCTAGTATCGATAATTTCACATTTGGTTTCTTCAATTTCTCGCTGTTGTAGATTTCGGGTTGAAATACGGTACCAATAAATAACAAACGCCAGGAATAAATAGATGAAAATAATGTATTAACGTAATAATACAAAATGGTAATGCAGGTTAGTAGTTCCAGGAATACGGGTTAGTAGCAAAATATATATATACAGTCTTTGGTATTGAAGTATCGCTGTATGACTTCTTACTGAGTCTACGTGCTCGCTCACTGTGACTCCTACAACGCTGTTACCTCACCCCTCACTCTTCCGGTTACCTAGAACCTGTCACTCTGAACTCGACTCGACGGTCTTGCTCTCTCGGGTCTTCACGTAACCGTAGTATATGTATATACTGGGTGAGTCCATTTGTGTAAAAAGGGGAGAACCCCTCAACGCTCACTTTAATGTTGCCTTCCAAACGGGCTCTTTTTTCTGTTGTTTAATCTCTTCTTTGTTTTGACATTAATTTTTAGTAGTTACACATTTTAATTATTAAATTAATTAAATTAAAACTCCTATTCAAGATATTATTGAAGATACTTATCAAAATTTCCGATCATCACGATTCTAAAAGGAAACGGAAATACCTATATTGTGTGCCTACTGCGCAGACTCAGTAACCTGTTTGTGTTCGATAAAATGGGTAATCTACCGGATCTGTATGTAATTTTTCACAAAATAAATGCTCTAAACATAGAATAATATTATTCTAATTTAGTTTTATGATAATACTTATGTTATTTTACATTTGTAAGTATTGTTAAATACATATGATTGTAGTTGACATCCTTGTGAGGTCACAATCGCCGAATGTTAGAGTCAAATTGTCATATGTTTGTAGTGAGTAGTCATGTCGCAACTGAAATCGAACTATGAAACGGCAATTTTTTGAAGATTGTTTTTGTAGCTGTGCATAATACGCACCCTTTAATTTTGCTTATTATATTAGAAAAAAATGCGTATTAAACATGGGGGATTACGGTATTTATCCTTTCACTGTGAACTTTCCTCGATGTGAAATTTTTTCACGGTGAACTTTCCTGAGATGAATTGAATACGACGAACACGCATGAAATTCCATATTGAAAATGTTAGCTTCCTTTATTACTGAATAATATGTCTTCTTTCTTCGATAATTTTTTGACACAGATCAGCATCCATTCTTCTGTGGTAGACAAATACAGTGACATTAGGACGATGCATACAATGGTAAGTTAGAAGCTTTCTCGTTTTAACATCCATTCGCTTAACCCATTAACTGCCAAATTTTTTTAATGCGCATTTTTGACCCAGACAGGTGTCTTAGGAGTTTATTAATACTTATGTTTAATTTCAGTAGTTACCATTGTCATTTTTATAGAAACTATAAAATATATATGTATATAAAACATCAAAAAATAGTAGTGATTAGAAATAATAAAAAAAAAATACTTTTCAAAGTAGTCATTATTCTTCAACTCGTGAAATATAAAATTACGACAGAAAGTGTCTTCTTACGGCTGATAATAAAAACTTTATAGGCTAAGTGTTGTAAAATATACCTCTGCAAATGCAATGTATGTAAACAATTCAATGTAAATACAAGGAATAACATGTAGTAAGTTTAAGTTTAACTGTTGTGTATGATACACCTAATTTACATAAGCGGACTACCGACCATATAAATATGGGTTGGTACCGGAAGACGGGGAAGATAGTAGAGATTAAGAAATTGAATCCAGAGACTCTGCCCGACTGCGATTTAGTCAACCCATTATGCAGGAACAGTCTTCCCAAGAATATACCAAACTAACTGTAAATATTGTGTACCTATTCTTTGTTTCAATACATTTTGTTAACGTACATTTTGTGTTGTATTATTCCATGCTTATTTAAGCTTCAACATTAACAAATCCCTAAATGGGGGTCTTTGCAAATTGTTTAATGTCAGCTGTGGCTTAATTAAAGAAATTGAAACAAAATCAAAACACTGTGACAGCCAATGTGTTTAGGGATGTTATTCTGAATCAGTCAGTTATATGCCAGGCGATGCATGACTGACGAGGCAGATTTTTTTCCCCACAGTAGGCTGCTATTTCTTTTCTTCTGTAGACCAGTTGGTTCCAGGGTTATAGAACCCGGTCTGTTCTGCTATTTACCCGGGGGGTATTAGCACGTAAGTGAATGTAATGGATCTCACTGGATTTCGAACTCGGCTCTACGATTTCTCAGTCTGAGCCGCTATCCATTACCCCATCGAACCTCCTTGTTTTGGGAATACAACTCGGTATTTAACACCAGGCACACACGCTGTAGTCTTCTTTTCTCACATTCTCCTGCATTTGAGTATGCCGTATTTCATCTAATTCGATGACGCGTAGTTATTTATAGGCTTCTACATGTTCCATTTCCCTAATCTTTATAACAAAATATATATATATATATATATATATATATATATATATAAATATAGATCTATCGAGTCGGTTTCTGTAATTCTCCTTTTGTCGAATGTTACTTTTGCACATTTATCTCATCCAAAAATCCATGCCGATCTCATTACTCAAACATTTTACAGTAATGAGGAGACCTTTCAACTCGTTGTCGTCTTTGGCAAGGAGTTTGATATCATCCATATCGAATAAAAGATTAAATTATTATTTCCTGAAATACATCTGTTTGATGCTTTGGCGCACATCATCAGTGATGTTTTTAGCCGAGGTTCATTAGGGATTTCCGGTCTTTCAAAATCATACCCTCGCTCTACACGGTGACCTAAGCTATACTGATTAGGTATCGACTTGTGATTCATCCGTCAACTACAACTTTATTCATATTAACTAACACACTGTGACCCCTGTACGAATTTATAGTCCAATCACGGATAACTCCCGCTTCACCATTATTATTATTATTATTGTTATTATTTTTATTATTTTCATTATTTCTTTTAATTTCTGTGTTATGCCTATCTCCTTCTGAGTCCCAGTCAGAGAGCCTAGGTCAGAAATAGCATCAAGACTGTAAAGAAATAAATGAAACAACTTAAGATGACACACATAAATAAGGACTATTATTATTATTATTATTATTATTATTATTATTATTATTATTGTTGTTGTTGTTGTTGTTGTTATATTTCCTTTGATTTCTGATGTATACTCATTTCTTTCCGGCTCCCGACCAGAGACCTAAGGTTAGAAATGGCAACATGACTTTTTCCACTACAAAAAAAACAACATATTTTACATCGACAAAGCCCTTTCCTAACCTATGGGCCCTACTCGTGAGAACATTTTTTTTGTATTTCTTTAAGGCATGTGCTTCCGGGAATCCCTTTAATTAGTTTACTGGAATTTTTTCCAACCAATCCCAGGGCTCCGACTACAACGTGGATTGTTGATGTTCCCTTGTGCCACATTTTTGAGATTTCGATTCCAAGGTCCTTGACATTATTATTATTTGTTGTGGTAGGATCCACCTAATTTGCATAGTGGAGTACCGACCATATAAATATGGTTGGTACCGGGAAGAGAGGGAGGAATCAAGAGATTCAATCCAGAGACTCTGCCCGACTGCGACTCAGTCAACACATTCTCCAGGAACGGTCTTACCAGGAATATACAAAAGACTATATGTAAATATTGTGTACATTTTCTTGTTTCAATACATTTTGTTCTAAGTACATTTTGTGTTGTTTTATTATTCCCTGCATTAGTCAAGTTTCAACATTATTATTATTATTATTTAGGCAAGTAGTTGTTTAACCCGTACGTAACACCCTGTTGCACCTCATAAATAATGGACTATTCCATTTTGATCGTGAGGAAAAACGGAAGCGATGCAGCTTGGTATAAAGAAAGAAAGAAAGAAAAAGAAAGAAAGAAAGAAAGAAAGGACAATGGCAAGTATGAAAGAAAGAAAGTAAAACATCAAGTATGAAAGAAAAAGAACGAAAGAAAGAAATAAAAGAGAAAGAAAAAGAGAAAGAAAAAGAAAGTACTGAATACAACAAGCATGGAAGAAAGAAAGAAACAAAAAAAGAAAGAAACAAATAAACAAAGAAGAAAAGAAACGAAGGGGAACCTCAAGCATGTCAGAAAAGAAAGAAAGAAAAGAAATCATCAAGCATATAAGAAAGAAAGAAAGAAAGAAAGAAAGAAAGAAAGAAAAGAAAAGAAAAGAAAATATAGACTCAAAAAGGAATACCCAAAAAGAACAATCTTTTCGAGAAAAAATGCAAGGAAATGGTAAAGGAGATGGGTCAAGTTGTGGATGATTATTCAGTGGTGTCGATGATTGGTCAAGAGGCCGATGGTTTAAAAATCTGATCGCCTACAGAATATTGTTCAATGAGCATGTTCCGCAGTTGGTGATTCATTATTGTCAAATTCCTCCATACTTAGGCGATATAGGTCATTTCCGCTCTGTCGGCTGGGGCTGTAGAATATGCTAACCGCACCACCGCAGAGACTTAAAAACAATCACTTCCACCCAATGGGTAGTCCTTGGTATGACGATAAACTACATCCGCCAGTTTGGAAGTCTTAAAGAACATGGAACCATCACATAATTGCTGTTGTTCTATCCTCACCCGATGTGGTAACACATGTTAAAGTCCTAGTTATGGCAAATAATAAACACCCAAATAAAAGTCAAAGCGATAGGAAAGTATATAAAATACATTTTCACATTCAAAATACCAACAATATATTTGATCATTAAAATACCAGCAATACATTTTTCTTCTGAAATTACCAGCAATACATTTTATAGACTGCGTGCCAAATTATTATCGAGATAATTTTTTTTTGAAAACAAACCAAACCAAATTCTAATATTATGAATAGAAAAGGAACCGTGTTTCCTTTGAAGCAACAGATCTCTTTTGGGAGGCATGATTCCTTTCGAATGACTGCCGTCTTGGAGCCATACTTCATTTCAGGTGACAACTCTCTTGATGAAGGCACGTTTCTTTTGAATTGACATAATCCATTTTAAGTGACAGCATTCTTGTGAAGCCATGTTTCCGTTCAGTTAACAGCTCTCTTCTTTGTGGCGTGTCTCCTTTCAATAAAAGGTTCCTTTAGAGTTATACCTCATTTTAAGTGAAAATTCTCTTATGAGAGCCCTGTTTCCTTTTAATTTAAATCTCTCTTGATGGAGCCATGTTTCCTCTTAAATAACAATACTGATGGAGCCATGTTTCTTTTTAAGTAACAACTCTCTTTATGGAGCCATGTTTCCTCCTAAATAACAATACTGATGGAGCCATGTTTCCTTTTAAGTAACAACTCTCTTGATGGAGCCATGTTTCCTCTTAAATAACAATACTGATGGAGCCATGTTTTATTTTAAGTAACAACTCTCTTGATGGAGCCATGTTTCCTCTTAACTAACAATACTGATGGAGCCATGTTTTATTTTAAGTAACAACTCTCTTTATGGAGCCATGTTTCCTCTTAAATAACAATACTGATGGAGCCATGTTTCCTTTCAAGTAACAATTCTCTTGTTGGAGTCATGATTCCTTTTAATGGACCGCTCTCTTGTTGGAGCCATGTTTAATTTCATTAAGTCAAGTGTAATTTCTAATAAAAAAAAAAAACGGCAAGTCCTTCTTTTTTAACCCCATGCAAATTGACAGATTATAAAATTTAAAAAGGTGTTTCATGATTGTTTCTAAAAAATTGAAAACTCCCATAATGTTTTCTAACATTTGATCTCGAAGACGATATCATTCTTTAAAAAAATAGTGTAATTTGAAATTTAGTCATGGAGAATCAGCCATCAGTTAAGTTTAATTTTGTGTCAAATTTATAATTTATTTATGTTGCAGCAATGTAAAGAAAATGTGAAAACATATTTTAAGGAAAGTGACTCCATAAAATTTTCTAGCTTTGTAAGAGCATAAGAAACACGTGTAAATCGAAACAAATCCCGTAATTGTTCGCCCAGATTAACAAATAGAGGATCGCCAGCCGCCTTAACGCAGTGGTCAGCGTGTTAAATGCTGGGTAGCAGTACATCGAAGACCACACTGAGTCGTCGCTGCGTGCGGGCTGTGTGACTCTTCCTCCGTTTGAAAGTTACAATACACTGATAATTTTAACGGAGTCAAAACGGAAAGCGCTGTACACTTTGATACTGCTCGCAGGCAGTGACTTGTGCGGCAAACAAAACAATGTACCTATGCTAATTTATATGTCCGCATAAATTTAACGCTTTCAAAATTAGTATCCATAAAATTGTCGCCCACTAAGAAAGAATTATTCTGACATTTTTCAATAAGATAACAGATGCACACCAATAGAGTTCATACAGTGGGAATTGTCATCCATACAATTGTTGGTCTTTTCCGTTTAGACTACAATCTGTAGTCGACATAATCGACTTTTGCACGAATATATAAAGTAATAAAAATGATAACTTCATAATAAACTGCTTCTTATCGAAAACGTAATTCAATGAAACAAATTCATTTTAGCCTCAGAAAGACAGCACGTCATTTTTTTGCAAAACATTATTCGTTTCCCTATATCTATGCATCGCGTAAGCTGTGCATATCTCTCCCTCTCTCGTTACCCGTTTCTTTCTGTCTTTCTTCTTTCTTTCTTTCTTTTTTCTTTTTCCTTCTTTTTTTGTTTCTTCATTTTTTCTTTCTTTCTTACTTTCTTTCTTTCTTTCTTTTTATTTTGTTTCTTCCTTCTTTCTTTCTTTCTTTTTTTCTTTCTTTCTTTCTTTCTGCCTCGGTCTGTTTTTATCTATCTATCTATCTATCTATCTATCTATCTATCTATCTATTTATCTATCGATCGATCGACCGATTTTAATCTATCTCAGTTTATTCTATTATCTATCTATCTATCTATCTATCTATCTATCTATCTATCTATCTATCTATCTGGTTTTATAGATCTAACTATCTATTTATTTATTTTGCGACATTTTGCTAATAACAAATTATCTTAAATCTCTCTTTTTATTTTTTTCTTTCTTTCTTTTTCTTTCTTTCTTTTTTCTTTCTTTCTTACTTTCTTTCTTTATTTCTTTCTTTTTATTTGTTTCTTCCTCTTTTCTTTCTTTCTTTCTGTCTCGGTCTGTTTTTATCTATCCATCTATCTATTTATCTATCTATTTTTGCGACATTTTCGTTAATAACAAATTATGTTCGGTCATGAATTTGGTTTTTGGTGACTGACGAAGAATAATTCAGCAAACCCTCATATCTATCTATCTATCTATCTATCTATCTATCTATATATATATATATATATATATATATATATGTGTGTGTGTGTGTGTGTGTGTGTGTGTGTATGTGTGTGTGTGTGTGTGTTCTTATCGATCTATCTACCTAACTAGCTAGCTAGCTATAGATGTGACCTTTCGCTAAGTACTTATCCAATATCACAGGGGGAAACAGACTTTCACTTCTTGCCTATAAAATATCTTCTTTTGTTGACTTTCCCAAACTTCTATGTGATGAAGGTTTGAAATTCGCTCGAATTTTATCGCTGTCTTTCTTTGGAAAACGTCTCCGTTTTAAATTGTGTGCCTCTGCTAAAACCAAGGTCACTCAACTCATTTGGTCACAGAAGAGAAATAACCCAGGATCCAATTTGATTGGTGGTGGTGGGGGGATTTTCTTCTAAAGCAATAAAGTTGAAATTGTTGGCTCTATTTACGGTGTGGCTTGTGTAGAGACATTTCCTCCAGTTAATCAAGAAAATCGATAGCGAAATCAATGAAAAAGATACAGAACACAAAAACAAAGGGATTGGCCTCAAAATAAAAACTGAGTCTCGATGAAAAGCAAGCGTCTAAAATATGACATACAGCCACACGGACATTCGATTTAATCCTCCTGGTTACTGTGGAAGAAGTTTAGCTTTAAATGTTGCACCCGAAAATATTTCCAGACCCCAGAAGAATTTTTCAAAGGACATCTCTTAAATGTAGTTATTGCTGTCATGGATAACAGGTATCTGATTATTCTATATGCTATGTCTCTTCAAAACGCGATGGCTCTCCATAACTTTGTTATTTTACTGGCCTTCTTACTATCTGCCAGGTAGGTAGCCCACTGGCTTCCCCTGTCCTTTTTGCATTCGATATATCCTCTGAGTGTTAATTTTTCCAAGAGCTCCTTCCTCATGATGGGTCGAAGAAGTTGTTTCTAACATTCTTTTTTTTTAGATTTCCCTTAAAAACTGGTCGTTGCTTACAGGCTCTGTTCATTTTTCTTTCGTGTTTTACGTGACGTCTTTGATGTTACTTGTTCAATAACCCCAGTAAAATGAGTATTAATTTTTGCATTCTAAAGTTTTTTTTTTAATTCCTTTACACATTACTTAACTCTCAGCCTGTCGCACGCATCATATATAATATGCATAATATATGATTTCAATGTTCATGCATCATACGCGGTGCACACGAGCCAGGATTTTAAACGGGTGTTAAAACTAACGACGCTTAAGAGAAGCGTCTACTATTGAGAAGGACGTCTGAGGAAAGGCCTAATCTAATATTTTTGGCATCATATATGACCACTGGACGCTTGACTGATAATATAACGTCAAAAAATGAAAGATATCTATTTTTCCCTCTTTAATGATATAATTGTAACCTGTGCATCACATCTGATTTCCTTGTCAGTGCATCATATGCGGTGGACACGAGCCATGATTTTAAAAGAGTGTTAAAAATAGGGACGCTTAAGAGAAGAGTCTACTATTGAGTAGGACGTCTGAGGAAAGGTCTAATCTTATATTTTGGGCATCATATACGACCACAAGACACTTGCCTCTTTTTAGATTTATAACTATTGCAAAGGAACTCGGCTTATTTTGGCAACTAGAATGTGCTGATATATAGTGTTTCACATCATGAGATCCTGTGCATCACATGGAATTTACAGAACCTATGTAAATCATTTATGATTTGTAAGTTCTGTGTTTTATGTAAAATAATATATATCAGCATATTCTATTTGCCGAATACAGTGCTGTTCGATAAAAGTGACTCACCTGATTTTTTACTTAAAATTTTTTTTTGGCTATTGTTTTTGGGGTCAAACTAATTTTTAATATTACTAATATAAAGACCCCTTCCTGATCAGCTAGTAAGAACGTTTACTCACCCTAAGGTATTCTACTGATAATTATAATTATTGGATATAAATGAGATTTAGGGGGAAAAAGTGACTCGCTTATTTCCTGCAACTAGTAATCAATAGAAACATTACCGATCAGCTTTAAATAAAGAATGATAGAGGTATTATTTACATATAATACGTAATATAGTTCGAAATATTTAATAATCTAATTTATTTTGAATAACCTTCTCAACCCTTTTTGGCATTGACTTGATTAGGTTCTGGCAAATGTCATCTCCAAGCATTGAATTCCATTCGGATATGAAATTCACAATCAAATCCTATTTGTTGCTCAACTGCTTTCTCGAGAGCCTGTACTTTATAATGCTCCATAAGTTTTCTATGGGGTTGAGGTCAGGAGATTGGGGCGGCTATGTCATAACACTCACCTGTTTCTCATCAAAGTATTCCTTCATCAATTTTGATTTATGACAGGGAGCATTATCTTGCATAAAAATGAGCTTCGTGGGGGTCGATGTGCACCCTTTTAGTAGAAGGGAGCAGACAAGACTCTAAAATTTTCTTGTACTGCTCCCTCCTGAGGGTCTTTTCAATAAGTTTTAAGAAACCAGTTCCATGAAAAGAAAAGCATCCCCAGAACATTATACTGAACGGATGCTTGACAGTACTTACTGCTAAAATCAAAGAGCTTTCAAAGCTTCTTCAGATTTTAGATCGCTTATCCTTTAAATTTAGCTCAACTTTCGTTTCATCGGAGTAGACAACATTTAAAAAAATCAGGTGAGTCACTTTTATCGAACAGCACTGTAAGTTGAGTTGCCTTGCAATAGTTATAAATCTGAAAACCAATATGAACATTTGGATGGTACACGTGAAAATGCCTTGAACAGACAAATAGTTAATAATACCAGTTAAACTGCGTATCGATTTGAACCTTTTAAAATGGGATTGGATCAGACCCATATCCCTCACTGTATTTTGTATGAATTCAGAAAGGTCTCTTCTGCAACGGAAACAGTAAGAAATATTCGTTTTGTCTGTGGGAGAGAAGCGTTAGATTGGTCACTTGTTCTTTTGGAAGATTCCACTTGGCCCAATTTCTAGCAATACTGATATTTTTCCTGATGGTTCTTTCAGGGAAGAAAACACATTACACATGTCTTTTTTTCCACTTTGTCGTTCCTTGCCTACTCTACGTCCAGCGGTCTCAAATAGTATATATTTTTTAATTAATGGAATTAAATTTGGAGGGGGGGCGAAATAAATACGCAAATTAGAATCTGCAGTAGCAAATTTCTGTTGACCCCCACCCAACCGTCTTTCTTCTTTGTCCAGCATTCACTATATATAGGACGGATCTATCTATCTATCTATCTATCTATCTATCTATCTATCTATCTCTCTCTCTCTCTCTCTCTCTTATATATATATATATATATATATATATATATATATATATGTGACCATGTTTTAAACGGAGCGCTGATCTTATAAAACTTTCAGTTATCTGTTTGGATAAGTCTTGTTCTTATGTACATCGTCTTTGTCATGTTGTATTGATAATGTTATAATTTATGAATATGTCCTGAAGATAATTTATTAGACCGAAACGTCTGACGTTGACATATTAACATTAAAACAGCATAATTGTATATAAGGATTTTTTTTTGTTTTTTTCCATATATATTTTTCTTCATATATATATATATATATATATATATATATATATATTACATATATTTACAGTAATGTTCAATCTGCACTCGACGTAGAGGGTTACAATAAGAGTTTATATGGATAGGAAAGGAAGATAGCGATTAATCCTAGGTTAACGTTGTAATGATCGAGGAAGCATCTTCTTGGAAATCGGTTCCACATTAGTGGTTCTTGGAAAGAAGCTGTTCGAGTGGAACTTACTTCTCACCAATGGAATTCGGAGAGAATATGGTTGGTTGGCTACAATGTGATTGGCATGGTGGGTCCAAGCCTTGAAGGTCAGTACTGGTGGAACAAAGTTAATGTAGTTCGTCCGCGCACTTTCCATGGTATTAGCGATAGAGTCACATCCCGCCTATGAGAGAGAGGTTGGAGGGTTGAAAATATTTTTCGCCCGCAAGGACGCTGAGTCGCTTCTGGACTCTATCGTGACTGGAAAGTGAGAACTTGGAAGCTACGTCCCAAATCTGACAATAGTACTTCACTTTACGATTGATCGTATGTACGAGTCTCAGTTATGAGTTTAAGGCCCAATAGTCTCAAGGTACGGAGAATGCCCGAGGGGATATCCATTTATCGTGACTGAGGGTAGTTCAAGGATCTGATCGGCGATGACGGAATGTAAGTAGTTTGATTCACGAAACATTTAATGTAACATGGCATTTTTTCCCACTGAAAAGTTTGTGCTAGATCGGATGAAAGATCAGGTACCAATCTCTGATCATCAGGAGTTTTAATGTTACACTCGTCGTATCATCGGCATAGATGTTTAGAAATTGTCTATTTTTTTCAAGCAAGGCGGGAAGCCACTAGCACGCAAGCGGTTACAGAAAGTTGGAGCAAGAGCAAAGAGGGGTGATAGAGGAAAGGATGAAGAGAAGGATAGGGGATAGATCAAGGCATCTGGAGATGTCGATTGACATTACATTTGAATAGTTGGAGATTATAGCTATCAGGGAAACAGAAAGCAAGGAAGGAGTTCCACAGGCAAGAGGTGCGATACATGAAGCTATTGGAGTAGAAGAGAGAATTACATTTAACAGTTTCAACAGTGAAAGGGTGTGAGCCAAATGCCAGCCTAGTTGAAACTGGGAAACAGCGAAAGCAGCTTATCAGAGCAGTTACCATGAAAGTATTTGTAAAAAAAACACAGAGGGAGAAAACGGCGCCTCTGTGAGAGAGCGATTGCAGACGCGATGCCATATCAGGGCCAATTACGTTGCATATCCGTTTCTGGATCTTATATGCAACGTAACTGGCTCTGATCTGGCATCTGAGTATATTCTTAGGCAGATCATTTATGTAGAGCAAAATGAAGGTTGGTCGGAGGATTAACTCGTTCAGTATTCTTTTTTGTTGCTTATCTGTCCTGTTCAAAGTACAATGGTTCCTAAAATCTTTAAAGATAAAATTCCTGGATTTGTGTTTTGCTTATAATCCTCTTTGTTCTGTCGCAATCCAAGACAGTTATTAGGTTGGTGCAAAAAAAATGACGTAATAATGTCGTTTTTGACGTATTTTTAACGTCAAAAACGACATTATTACGTCATTATTTTGCACCAACTATATTGTTGACAATGACGCATTAATTGGGTATCTCTCATTGGTAGTAATATTTTAGACGATGCTTCTACGCCATTCATAGATACAGAATAATTCTATGCTTCTGCAGCATTAAAGATATAGAATTATTCAACAACCCTAAAAGAAGCATTGTAACTTTGATAAGATACCAAATTAAAACCCGAAAAAATGCAAATTACCTGAATTTTGCGAAAAGTGAGATTAGAATTTGAATCTCATTCTAGAAAGTTGGGCAGTCATAAATTCATCCACCTTATTTACTTCCCACACGTCTTCTTCAACTTGACCTTTCCCTTTTGACGTTGACGATCATGTCTCTCCACAATTTCCTCTCCTTTGTAGCTCTTAATAATTTTTATCTTTTTCTATCTCTCCTAAACCTTCTTCCGCCATCCATTTACTCAAGCTCATTTTTCATTTTGTGTGTTGTGTCCGTTGAGGAAGTTGTCAATCATGGCTCTCCACAACTTCCTGTACCTTGTAGCTCTTAATAAACTTTGTCTTTTTGTTATTTACCTCAGACTTGTTCTGGCATCCACTTACTCATGCTCATTATGTATTTTATGCGTTGTTTTCATCTGTTTCTCTTGCGTTCAATATGTCCTGTGACCCCTCCTTCCACCTGCCTCTTCCTGATGTTAAGTATTAGTTTACTTATTCATGTCCCAACTAGCTCTTGAGATATTTATAATATATATATATATATATCTTTATCCATGAGCCCATTTACCGAAATAATCTCTATCTATAAAAGGCAGGTGTGTGTGTGTGTGTGTGTGTGTGTGTGTGTGTGTGTAACGAATGCACGGCCGCAAATTTCGACGGATTTGCACCAAAATTTACATGCACATGCTCAAAGTTAATGGGAAGGCCAAGACCGACGTTGCATTTCCCAACTCCCATCGATAGTGGAAATAATCGATTTTTTCATGCTTCTACGGCAGTTTTCATGTAGTTTGCGGCCATTTTCTACTGGGCAGAGTGAGAGCCTATAGCTGGCTGCCACGAATAAGCAGGAAGATTCTATTGGCCAGCGTGAGAACCAATAGCTGACTGACACGAATGTTAACTAGCATGCTAGCATGCAAAAAAAAAATCGACAGCTGCATTCGTTACAAGTGGGAAAAATTTAAATCTGCATGGCACTTTACTCCAATTGGCTCATTCGCTTGCTTAAACTCAACGTTGATTCTGATTCCGCAGAACTGGTTTGGGTGTGAAAAAGTATTTGTCGTTATCATTCTTTTTTTCATTCGGTTTTTCCAGTTACAAGTCCTTTTTTAAAGCTGATCGTTTTGTGTTCATTTTGTTTAGTTCTTTTTTCGTAACAGATTTAATGTTTAATATAGAACTTAGAAAAAATTAACAGTGTGAGATAGGCAAGAAGTAATGCATGTAGCAACATCAGCATGGTAAAGTGCACTCCTTTAAAGGCAAGGAAGGGGAAATATATTTTAAGTCAAGTGATAGCTATTGCTGTATGAGTCGTACGATTTTTGAATCAAGCACGGGCAACACCAGGCCATGCTGCTAGTTTGTGATAAAATCAAAAACCTTGGAATAAAGACCGCCCCAGCCTCATCTTCAATAAACTCGCCCCAAAACTCATGCGGAATTCTTATATGCAGCACATCGTTAAAGATACTAGAGAAAGGTTTAGTTCCTTGGAATCTTACGTTAAGTATCTGATTCCTCCTGCCTTTACAAGAGACATAACTTTCCAGTCTTGATAGAGTTCAAAAGCGTGTACGCGGACTTGTTCGCGATTAATTATTTTCAACCGTACAACCCTTTTTCCCGCAGACAAAACGTTGCAAACCTTTGGCTGCTTTTTCGTTATTTCTATGGCGAACATTTAAACGGACGACATATCTTACTTGATCAAACTATAACCCTCGCAGCTAAGACACGGCATGATGCGTTCATTGAAGCGAACTATCACCGTCTCCGTCGTACTCCATTAGTAAGGAATAAATTCATCTCAAGAACTTTAGCTTTGGGGGACAGAATCCCATAAAAATGCTTTTCTGGTCACTACAATCTTAACCTGTTCCAGTCGAAGGTTAACTGCTATCTTTTCCGCATATGCTCATAAACCGCGCTTCGTACTCCCTACTTTTAACGCTCACACAACAAACAATTCTAGGAACGCTCTACTTTGAGTGGCTCTAGGGCCTTGTGTATGATGATGGTAAAAACAAAAACAAAAAGCAAAACATAGTTAATAATTCAAACATTAAGAATAATAAATATTATTCAAATGATGATATATACATAAGCCCGTGTAATAAATGTGATAAAAGCTATTTTCTTGAATTCCAGGATATGACGATAAACTACAACCGGCAGCAAAACCTCTGATCTGGAGGTTTTGAGGAACGTGAAACCATCTCTTAATTGCTTTTGTTCTCAGGTCCAACCCCCCCCCACACACACACACAAAAAAACTGAAAGAACAAAAAAATCACCAGCAATAAACATTTGAAAAAGGAAAACAATACTGAAGCTCCCACGAAAATTAAATAACCCATAAGGTGTTAATATGCCGTTAAACAAACAATTATTTTGTTGAAACGCAAAAACCTGTAAAAAACTATTTATTCTCCCGTATAAAAAATACAAATCAGTTTTGATTTTAAAAACGTAAAATGTTTAAATTTATTCCATATAAGTACTCTACATGAATTATTCAGTCAGAATATTGTATCAAAATTCATTTCGTTTGCTCAAAGAATAAGTTAGAATAATTATCGGAAAAAATTAAATTAAATTAGATACTGGATAAATACTTAATGAAATTATTAATATTTATACTTGCCTAAATTAATTTTTTAACATAATCTTACATACATAAAGCAATATTTACGGTTTTTCAAGTAGACTTGAAATCCGTTAATTTCTTGGAACTTTGCCTCTCCTTGAATTCGGAATGCAAAAAATTGATTGATAAGATAAGAATGATTAGGTAAAGAACATATACATATTATGCACTTACATAAATAAAGAAATATTTAAGGTTTTCCAGACAGGTTGGGAATCCATTCATTTCTTGGAACTTCGAAATGACGTTTCGTCTCTCCTTGAATTGAGAACGCCATAAGCTATAGTAACTTTGGTTTAAAAGAGTCGAATTCACGTGAAACATTATTAACCATTGAAAATCAAACTACAACAAAATTAAAAAATAACAATTTTTTTCGTATTTTTCTGCATACCCCATTCTCTGATGAAGCTTTAGTAAAAGTAAAACAGGTTAGATTTATAAACATTTTCAATAGGGTTTTTCATATCATTTCCTTGATAAGTAAGTAATATATATATAATTATAGATTATCTTGTCATGGATATTTGGTGATATGGCTGACTGGAGGCTACGACTCTTCACACTGACGGTACCGGGTTGGCAGTTCTCTGGTTGCTGAAACCCAATTGGTAGTAGGGAAGTCGATCTCTTAGTTAGGGCTTAGGGAGGCTGCTCTTATCAACAGTAGCCTAATATCGGGATTCTAGCAGCGCCATGTCGCCCATGGATAAGTGTACCGGCAAGCACTTCCAGCGGACAACCCTGAGGCTGCAGTCTCCACGAATTTCCAGACAGCTAATGTTGTCTTTGCCTTTTCCACCTTTAAAACTATCAAGACCGAAAGAAATAAATCAAATAAAACGAAACCACTATTTAATCGTTTCACCCCAAGCAAGGACATAATGCTACTAAAACGCAGCGCTTTACAGGAAGTGAAAGTGAATGAGAGGACAGAGGTTGTCGAGGATTTAGGAAAGGACAAAAATGAAAACGGTTCAAGAAAACAAAAGATCGCGATCGGAATTAAATTTTTGATCATTGTAGTTGTCAGGGAAGCAAAAAATCGGAAGGGATTTCCACAAGTAGTAAATACAAAAAATGAAACTCTTTGAGTAGAAGTGAATGTTGAATTTAGCTAGGCCCGTTTTGAGACTATGTAGTACACTTGTAAGGGCGTAAGTGTATCATAGTTCTAGTTTGATAGGGATGAAAATGAAACCGGCAGCGATAAAATAGAATTAAGAACAGGAGTAGAGGGTTATTCCTTATTTCTTGTTTAGAAGTGGGTTTCCGGTTCCTTCTAAAATCTTTATCTTATTATTTCCTTGATAAGTAAGTAATATATATATATATTTATAGATTATATATCTATCATGTCATGGATATTTGGTGATATGACTGACTGGAGGCTACGGCTCTTCATATTGAGGATAACGGGTTGGCAGTTCTCTGATTGCTGATGAGACGTAGATGCCAATTTCTAAGTACGCTTAAACTCATGTAGTCGAGGCACCAGGTGGGAGGACTCGTCAGAGCAGTTGCCATGAAAATAGTTGTAGAAAAGACAGAGGGAAGCCATGTCATGTCGGTTAGAAAATGACTGAAGTCGAGATGTAAGCTCAGAATCGATTACATTACAGACCCTTCACTGGATTTTGTCAAGAATCCCGAGATGAACAGCAGGAAGACAAGACCTTGTATGGAAACAATAATCAATACACGGACGAATGGTAGATTTTATAAACAAGTTTGATTCTGACGAGAAAAAAAAATTCTGGCACGACACAGTGAGCCAACTTTCCTTACCATAGATGTAGCGGTTAATTCGATGTATTCGCTCCGATTCATGTCAGTGGAAAACATGAGACCAAAGAAGGGGAATTCAGCAATAGGCATGCTGATGTCACGCATAAGGCTTTCTCTGTAGTGATTTAATAGAAGTTTTGTTTGGGACGCGTTCAAATATACAAGCCATTTCTTGCCCCGGTTAACCATTGATTAAAGGTCGTTTTCAGGGGCAGCTTCCAGGTTTGGTGACAGGTGTAAATGATCGGGTTATCTACATAAATCCCTATGAGTGAGATCATTTATGAAGATCAGTAACAGCATAGGTCTAAGGATAGAACCCTCGACTCTTTTGCCAAAAAAGTTGCAAGAATTATCAGGGCGATAAATTGAGTTGTCAGAGTTTTCGTAACGTGATTCTCGTAGGCTATAACGGCTGAAACAGCAGGAGAAAGGACAAGACGAAGATTGTGGTTTCACTTGGTATTTTCGTTCTGGTACGAAAGCTCCAATGTCAACATTTATTCGGGAAGGAACCTCAATTGCACATTTCTCAACTCTCTGATTAAAATAGAAATACAACATAAACATCTATCTATCTATCTATCTATCTATCTATCTATCTATCTATAAGTATGCATGTATATATATATATATATATATATATATATATATATATATATGCATGTATATATGTATGTATGTATTATGTATGTATGTACATATATACACATCCTTGTGCAAATTAATTGAAACAAAGCGAATAATTTCGTTATTATTTACTTTTTCGTATCTTTCCAATAAAAGATGACCCAGTACATATGTCAGTACTTCGTATATCCATTCCACGGAGTCGTTCCTTGCAGATTGACCACAGATTCTCAATTGGATTTAAATCAAGAGAGTTTCCGTTCCAGTACTTTGATTTGCGCACTGGTAAGGCTTGCTAGTGTTTACCTGCAGCGTTACGATTTTCGTACGCTTCCTTGTAGTAACATCCATCGCATATAATGACTGCAGGACAACTAATCAACAATCGAAACAATAGTGTCTCGGTGGGATAAAAATTTGAAGCAAACACGTATGACGCAATATATTCAAGATCAAAAAAATTTCATCATACACCCCGAAAATAGATTCATGTTACTGCACCCCACTGCAAATGACCTGATCTGAGGAAAAAAAAATAGAAATCGATTAGACCCTGTCACACCAGTTGGTTTTAAACTAACCGTATGTTGAAAGAAAGGAAACTAAAGCTGCTGTTTCAATTAAATCGCACAAGGGTGTATATATGTGTATTTTTGTATGTGCGTGCGCGTGTGTGTGTGTGTGTGCGCACGCGCGTGTGTGTGCAGGTCAGGCAAAATGTTAAATGAAATTATTCCTACCAGTCACAAATTAATATAATATATATATATATATATATATATATATATATGTGTGTGTGTGTGTGTGTGTGTGTGTGTGTGTGTGTGTGTGTGTGTGTGTGTAGGTCAGGCAAAATGTTTGGGAAGACCTTGTATTTCTTTAAAAAGAACATCTTAAAATGAGATATTTTGAAAAGAAAAGAAATCAAATTTTACTAAGCGCAGTGTATTTGCTTTTCGTTTAACAAAAATTAACAACCTAACTATATAGAAAAAAAATATATCCTCCAAAAGCATTATATTTTGTTTAGGTCAATTTTAAAAGCACAACCTGAGTTTACAAATTTTGGTATTCTAACTGTTTTTGAAAAAAAAAGGTAGATGGCAGACCTTGCCAAGGGTTCTTGAAGCACAAAAAAATCTCGCTTTTGATCTTTAAATATTCTATCTGAACTATCCAATTCTTTCGATACTAATTCAATGAGAGATAGGTCATGTGATTGGGGAGGCCAAGTCATAATTTCCAAATTTGTGGGGTTTTTTTTGTTTGTTGAGTTGAGGTAATTTAGACATAAATTCGAAGAGTTTTAGATAGTTGTCTTGTTAAAGGTGAATTGTTTTCCAATTATGCGTAAACCAGATAGTATTCGCTTGACCTGAATCAAATCTCCAGTCCTTTTTGTAATCACTAACCGTATATTGAGGTATTAATGGTGAAAACAAAATACAAAATATTCCTAATTTAGCAAATCGTAATGTGGACAGACGAATCCAAATTTGAACTTATTCGCTGTAAGAGGAGCCTGGGAAAAGACCGAAAAATAGTAGATATACTGTAGTTACTGAGATTTAATGTTTTTGCTTAAAAAGTATACAGAACATCACTATGGCACTTTTAAGCGCAGGAATGGACTGGCGTTGGGATCTCATCAATTTGGATTGGCTCGATGAAATCATGAAACCGATGCTAACATTTCCTCTTCTCGATTCTGGAAGTCCCGTCCAGCTCCATTGATACAGGCAACTTTAATCTTAAAAATTTAAATGCAATGTAAATCGTTATCCAGGTTCCTCCCGAATATTCTTTTCTCTTCCCACTCATTACTAATGTCTTTGTTCTTAATTCTTCCACACACTGTAACTAATTGTGTCTTAGTGACTTTACTCCCTTACTTTACTTTACTGCCTTATTTTACTGCCTTAGTGACTTTACTGCCTTACTTTACTTTACTGCCTTACTTTACTGCCTTACTTTACTGCCTTAGTGACTTTACTGCCTTACATGGGATGATACCGATATATAAAAAATTCATTTTAATTTAATTTGGTTTTTAAAAAATGCAGGCTGGCTCCGTATATATATATATATATATATATATATATATATATATATATATATATATAAAAGTGTATATAAATATAAATAAATATATATATGTATAATTATTTATATATTATATGCGCGGTACTTATTAGAAAGCGCTCAATATCAGAGATAGAGCTAACATATTTGGTTGGATAGATGGGTCACAAACTCACATCTATCCAACCAAATATATATATATATATATATATATATATATACATATATATGTGTGTGTGTGTGTGTGTGTGTGTGTGTGTGTAGAGAGAGAGGGGCACATCCTTATACAGTCATATATATATATATATATATATATATATATATATATATATATATATACACACATAGATAGATAGATAGATAGATAGATATACAAAATATGTTTCACCCCAAATTCCGAGACAGTAGAAAGAAAAGAAACGTTTTTTTTTTTTAAATATAAAAATAACTGATCAAGGGTAAGAAAAAGTCTACTCGTCAAATCCCTGCTTTATCAACCCTGCTATTTTTATTTTATTTTTTATTTCTCGGAGAAATTCGCTTTGTGCTTTATCATGGGCATTTTGGCGCATGTTGTATAAGCAAAATTATGGGATATGATGAAGACAATATATGCGTGTGTGTGTGTGTGTGTGTGTGTGTGTGTGTGTGTGTGTGTGTGTGTGTGTGTGTGTGTGTGTGTGTGTGTGAATGTCTGCTGCTGTAAAGGGTTTTTTTGTGTGTGTTGCAATCGCTTTAGATCTTGGATCGACCGAGAATACTACAAAAGGGAATCCTGACTCATGAGGCGATGATTTTGAAGAAGAAGAAGGAGAAGAGGTAGAAAAAGCAGAAGTAGAAAAAGTAGAAGAAGAAGAAGAAGTAGCAGAAGAAGAAGAAGAAGAAGAAGAAGAAGAAAAAAGAAGAAATAAATGAAAAAGTATAACGTTGTTTGATGTCTGGCGCATGTCTTGTTGTACCGTTTGCTGCTTACTCAGTGAAAATGAATACTTGATTTTTTTTTATTTATTGGCTACATTGGCTAAATTTGGCTAATTTTAGTAGAGATGCAATAACAGACATGATAATACTACTACGACGACTATAACTATTACTACTACTTTTAATAAATTCGCTGATACAACATAGGTCATGATTCCCACGTCTCTTGGTTTTAATTGACATGAAGAGGAAATATTATATTGAATCAATTGTTAGGTCTTCTACGAGGAAAAGTTGTTCACTGTTTCGTGCAAGAAGATTTTTATCTTTTAAAACTCTCTAAATCTACCATTCGTCCATGCATTAAATATTCCTGCTATATCTTTTCTGGGTCTTCTGCTATGTATTCAGAGATTCTTGAAGAAATTCAAAGAAAAATCTGCAATGTTATCGGACCTGACCCGCATCGCAACATCAGTGACTCTCCTAGCACTTTAATGTAGCTGTCTTGTGTTTTGTTTAGACATTTGGTTCGCTGTATTGTGATAGGCAATTTTCTATGGCCTGTCTCTCTATTGCATATCTATAAGTCTACCATTCGTTCTTGCTTTGAATATTGCTGCAATGTAGTTTTTTTTAATATATTTATATATATTTTCTGTGTAAACTCCAAAGAAGGATATGCAATGTTATTGGTCCTGACCTGGCAACTTGCTTTCAGTCACTGTCCCACCGCCGTATATAGAATCCCTGTGCCTTTTCTGTAAATAATTTCATGGTAATTGTTCTGATTAGAGTTCCTCTTTCGTACACAGTCTTCATGAATTTAATGGCTGTATTAAACTTGCGACAAGGTCTCTCAACACTTTACCGTTGAAATGGCTAGATGTAACCGTAAGTTCTATGCTAACATTTCCTTCACATGCGCTTCTCGCCGGCAGAACTCTCTTCCGGCTTCTTTCTCCCCTGTCAAGTTTGATCTTCAAAAAATAAAATGCAATGTCAATAGTTATATATTTTGTCTTCTTATTTCCCGTATCAAGAAAATTGTTCGAAAATAATTGTTCGAAAACATTCGAAGAACATTTATTCGAATTGAAAAATGATTGAATGAAAATTAATGGAAAGGAAAATTATAGTAAATGATAATTATTCGAAATATCGATGTTTGAGAGAATCAATGCTGATTTACCCAGAACGAATAACGTCTTTCAAGGATGGCATAGGCTATTTTTGCAGCAAGTGTCATCCTTTCACCACACGATATGGAAATTCTTAGACGCTCTTAAAAGAGAACAGGACTTGCAATTAATTCATATTGAAAAAGTTAGAGCAGATTGCCAACATATGAAGAGATCCATGATATACTGAGACGTAAATTGAAAACTTAAAACAATAGTGACATCCTTTAATGAGTAAACTTCAGTAGTTGACTTTTTGTATGCAGGAATCATATAACTTAAGATTATAAGGAATTTTTTCTTACTAAATTTTTTTTATTAACGATATTTGTATTTGAAATAATTATGATTTGTGTCTTCTTTTAATTTTTACATTTTTTATTGCAATAAAGAATTTTGCATTTCGAAAGATTATCATATATTATAATTGTTCTTTCGATTAATTTCCATTCAAACTCAAATAAATTCGAATAAATGTCTTTCCAACAATGTTCACATCTTAGAAACAAAGAAAAGAACACTGAACTGATATTTAATATCAATCCTCCTATATGGTTAAGTCAAAATCTTTAAACAAAATGAGTTATTAAACATCTGGTTTGATCCAAATCGCTATTTTGCATTATATGGATGAGTTGATAATTGCGTTGATTGTCACCAGAATCTGATCAGTTCAGCATTCAAGGGATAAGTTAAACAAAGTATTAAGAATCAGGAAAATATCTGTAGAAACCTTACCGAGAAAATTATAATTGTTCTTTCGATTAATTTCATTAACTTTTGTCCAGTAGCTTATTTCCTTTGTTCCATTTAATCTTTATTTAAAAAAAAACTATTATGTAATTTTTGTAACTTTGTATAATATTTATGCCTTACACCCTGATCATTATTCGGTAAAATTTTCATTGCTAATCATGCATTACTTTTTAAGTAATACACATATTTATGTCTTTGTTGTTTCCGTTCCTTATATTATAGCCGCTACTGTATATGAATCAGTCAATCAGTAATAATTATATTAATAAATTTCAACATCCCTGACTGGACCATAGTTCACATTAAGCGAATGGACGCTAAAATTAGAGAACGTTTCTTACTTGCTATCGCATGCATCATCCCAACGCTGATGTTGATCGCGTGTATGTGCCCAAATGTAAAGGAGGCAGAGGATTAGTTCAACTAGAACGGTCCTTCAAAGATACATGGAAACTACAGACGACTTGATAATGATATGTGTCAAAAGAACATGAAAGTAGTAAGCGATCTTTTTCCGTAATAAAAGAAGCCAACAAGTTCAAAATGGTGTTTCAAATAGGTGTAGAAATACAAGTAAAGCACAATACACTGACTGAAGTTGCACAATACTTAAAGAAGAAAGCAAAAGCAAATGCAACCAAACAGATACAGAAACAATGGCAAGATAAACCGCTTCATGGCCAATACTCTGCCCGTACCAAACAATCTGACGTAGACAAACCCCGTACCAATCAGTGGCTACGTAGCGAAGGGTTAAAAGCTGAAACCGAACGTTTTATTCTTGCTGCACAGGACCAATGCTTGTTAACTCGAAATTATCAAGAACACAAACTAAAAAATTGTGTTAACTCAAAATGCAAATTCTGTGATAAATATCCACAAACATTTGATCATCTTTTATCAGGTTGCACGGTATTAGCACCTACTGAATATAAACATGGCGTGATACACTGGGCCAATATTTGCAGGGGAAATCTGCAATTTCTACGTAAAGGAAACCGGTATGAACACCACCCAAACCCGGTTACGGAGATATGACCCATAGCAATTTTATGGCACTACACAAAACACACAAACAGAAGAATTAAAGATAATTGACCAGATATCCTTATCAGAAACTGCAAACAAAATAAATGTCTCCTTATTGATATGGAAGACCTACTATGTATCTTTGCAGATCTTCAAAAAACTATAAAAATACAAGGACCTTGAAATCAAAATCTCAAAAATGTGGTTTTCGAGAACATCAGCATTCCCTGTTGTAGTTGGAGCCCTCGGATCTATTGAAACACATTCTGATAGACTCATGTGTGCGTGTGTTTTAATTGCTCAGTGAAAAATATCATGATGGAATTTATGACCTTAGGTCTCTGGTTGGGACCTGGAAAGAAATAATAATAATAATAATAATAATAATAAAACCCGGCAAACTGCAAGTAATTGGTATGAACACCACCCAGACCTGGTTACAGAGAGAGAATCTGTAACAATTTTATGGCACTTTACAAGACACACAGGCAACAAAATCAAAGCTTACCGATCAGACCTCGTGATCAGAGACCACAAAAACAGAATGTTCCTACTTATTGATATGGCGATCCTTGCAGACCATAAAATATCTTCGAAGATATTTAAAAAAAAAACTATAAAAATACAAGGAACTTGAAATGGAAATCTTAAAAATGTGGCACGTGGGAATATCAAGAATTCCAGTTGTCGATGGAGTCTTCGGATTTATTGGAAAAGGTTCTGATAGATACATTAAAGAGATTCCTGGTAGCCCGTGCCTTAAAGAAAACCAAAAAACTGTACTGACATGTATATCTGTCAACTTACGACGGGATTTATGTATTTAAAATATGTATTAGTTTTATTTGTTTTTTTTATTGGATTATCCTCAAAAATGTTCAGAGGCAAATGTCATGATTCCATTTCTAAACTTAGTTCTCTGGTTGGGACTCGGAATGGAAGTATATACCAGAAATAAAAAAGAAACAATAATAATAATAATAATAATAATAATAATAATAATACGCTAAGAGTGAACACCATTTAAGAAAAGAAAAAAAATTAAAAACAGTGTTTAACAACGTTTAACGATATTTCGACAGTCCTCTACAAATTTTGTTTAAAAGTTACATTGAAGCTTAAAATATATGAAAATAATACAAATATCTGTTATGGCCCAGGTTATTCCCAAGGAAGAACAACACGAACACAAGAGTAGAAATAACGAAGGTATATTACATGAAATAATAATACAAGATGTGGAAGGTGTTAGTATGACTGTCAGTCTGGTTTGGAGTGACCTACTATCGGCTCGACTCGATTCGATATTTACTTGTCACCCCCACAAGGGAAAGATGTGGCACAAGGCCGAGTCTAACGTGGGTTTTCCGATCCCGTTGGCTCAGCCAAAAAATGCCCGTAGAACCCGTATAAACGGGATCGGGTTGGTCAACCTCCCCGAACGAGACTCTGTCCTTTGGCGTCGCCTCGTCCGGGTCCCTCTCTGCTCAGAACCAGAGAGTTCGACCGTCAAGCCGAGAAGCTCGGTTCGATTCGATATTTACTCCCCCCCACCCCACGAGCTAAAGATGTGGCACAAGGCCGAGTTTTACATGGGTTTTTTGAGCCCATAGAAACTGTAAAAACAGAATCAGGTTGGTCAACCTCCCCGAACGAGGCTCTACCCTTCGGCAGAGCCTCGTCCGTGTTCCTCTCTGCTCAGAGGCAGAGAGTTCGGCTGTCAAGCCGAGAAGCTCGGCTCAAATATAGGCAAGAAGTAAGGCATGTAGCAACATCAGCACGGCAACGGACACTCATTTAAAAGCAAGGAAGAGCAAAAATATTTTAAGTCAAGTGATAGCGATTGCTGTATGAGTCGTAAGATTTTTGAATCAAACACAGGCAACGCCGGGCTATGCTGCTAGTTTTCTATAAAATTAAGACTATTATCAAACTATATACCTTGTAAAATAAGTACAGATATAAATCTAATTATCTGATATTATCGCTAGTATTGTACAGGTACATAAAACATTTTACAGCTGGAATTTGGCATAGATCAGTAAAGATGTATAAGAATATATAATTTTATGAAACAAATTACTTATAAGTTTGGAGGTTTAGCAAGATTGTAATATTAGATCCTTAACGTGTCTACAAAAAACGGTAGTCTCGGATCTTTGATTTAATAACTGACTATTATTGAAAAGCCTAATAATACATACTTTTCTTGCAGACATAAGAAACAGGGTTCTTTCAGAGATCTGCAGCTTCTAGTCCGTTTGAGGATTTTTCAGTTAATCTTAGTTGTTTTTTTTTCTTCCTTCAGTTTCCAGAAATATTTAGAAAGCGAAGTCATGTTGCGTTTGCTTGCATTTGTAAAAGAGGATATGTGGTTATAATATCTCTTCTTCAAATCATTCCTAGTGGATCCAACATACAGTTTTATATTACTGGGGTTTCCAGTTGATGAGGTATACAATAGATCTCGTTAAGCACTTGCTTGATAATGGGCATTGGCCTGGAATTCTACAATTACATCGTTCGGTTGTCTGGGGTATACTAGAATTTTTATTCGGGTTGCATTTATTATCGTTATACAGTTTTAATATTCTATTGTGTGATTTAATAATTTTGTTTAATTTTTTAGTACAGCTATAACTGATATTTATCATATTACTGTTGAAAATTTGGTTTAATTTACTCTTCTTTGGAAAATGCTTATCAATCAAATTTAGAAATGTGTGTCCCAGTTTGGTACGAACTAGTTTAATGAAGGAAGATGTCTACCAAATTATCTTCCTTCCTCTATTCTTATTACTTGAATAACTATATTTTTCTACGTATTTAATTTCGGAATAACTATAGCTACTGTCGCTCATGATTTTGTTGTAAACAATTTTATGTTTATTGAATAATTCTTTGCTTTTGAAGTGTTTGTTAATACGGCGCTCTACTGTTGATGGGATATGTTTAATAATCGAAGTTGGGCGACTGGAATTAGGATTTATATAAATGGAGTTAGAGTTATTTTTCAAGAAACGTTGAAAATTATGACGGGCTAGGTTTAAAGTTATATATAAGAAATATATAAGAAATCTATTTGTTTGATATTAGAATTATTTTTAAACCTGAGGTGTAAAGATTTAAACACCCTATGAATAAGTTTTCTCAGCCTGTATACCTTACTTCCAGTGGAATTATTTACTATTATTAGACCATCATCCCTATATAACCCTATATCATTTAAGTTAATCTCCTCATATGCAGTAAGATTGTACATCTTAAATTGCAGAAAATAAATAATAATCCACAACAACGAACAGTGGATAAAAAAAATTCGGATGAAGTCTTTGACATATATATGGGATCACTGGACTCTGCTGTATCATCAGATTTGGTCGGAATATTTATTTTGTATAATATATCCCCGTTTTTCTTAAACGGGGTGCTAAAGATCATAGTAATAAGGATAACGAATGTATATTCTAGTTTATTACAAAGAGTGTTAGAGGGTAGTATAATGAATTTGTGTTAGAAATGTTGTCGAGATTTTTTTGAATTTGTGGATGTTGTAAGCTCGTTTTCTCGCAATGACGTCTGCAGGAAAGTAGGATAAATGTCATCTCAATATATTTCTCTTCTTCATTTATGTATTCCGAGCTATACATCCTAAGGATTTAAAGTCTAATTTTATTGTTACAAATTAATAAGATGTCGAGCATAGGTAGAGATTTGTTTATTTCAACTTCATGTGTTAATTCATCGGTAGGTTAGACCTTATTAATTTTCATTATTATGTCTAATAGATTTATATTATGAGGCTATAATAAAAGAACCACATCTATATGTCTTAGGTAAGAAGAGCTGTTGTGTACGAAGTGTTTAAATGGACTAAATTCTAAAAAGTCCTGGAAAAGTCAAGCAAGGTGACAAGTAATAGGTGGTCCAACAAGTAAGCTAATTCTTACATAAAGTATTTTGAAGTTGAAAGAGAAGAAGCTGCGGTTATTGATTAGCTTACATAGTTTTATTGACAGGTAAAGGAAGTCTATTGATTTAATCTATCTGTATTGATATGGTATTTTCTTTTTTTCAGTCTGATCCAATCAATCTACTTCAGTCTGTTCACTATCTATCTATCTATCTATCTATCTATCTATCTATCTATCTATATATATATATATATATATATATATATATATATATATATATATATATATATATATATATATATATATATATATATATATAGTATATCTATCTCAGTTCATATCTATCTATCTATCTATCTATCTATCTTTCACAGTTTGTTCATATCTATCTATATCTATCTTTCACAGTTTGTTCATATCTATCATCTATCTATCTATCTATCTATCTATCTATCTAAATATATATATATATATATATATATATATCAGTTCGTATCTATCTCAGTTAGTTCATATCTATCTATCTATCTATCTATCTATGACAGTTTGTTCATATCTACCTATCTATATCTATCTTTCACAGTATGTTCATATCTATCTATCTATCTATCTATCTATCTATCTATCTATCTACATATATATATATATATATATATATATATCAGTTCCTATCTATCTCAGTTAGTTCATATCTATCTATCTATCCATCTATCTATCACAGTTTGTTCATATCTATCTATCTATCTATCTATCTATCTATCTATATATATATATATATATATATATATATATATATATATATATATATATCAGTTCGTATCTATCTATCTGAGTTTTTTTTCATATCTATCTATCTATCTATCTATCTATCTATCTATCTATCTATCTATCTATCACAGTTTGTTCATATCCATCTACCCCGGTCTTTTCTTATCACTCTATTTATATAAGTCTATGCACATCTATCCCAGTCGTTTCATATCTATCTATCTGTCTATCTGTATGTATGCATATATATATATATATATATATATATAATATTTTTTATTTTTATATATTATTTTTCATCTTTATATCAACTGATTTATCATTTTAACTCAGTTTCTACTTACCAATCCATCACTGTCACTGTTTTTATGTCTTTATTTATCGAGCATTTTTATTCTGTTCACTTTTCCCCCTCATCTCCCCTTTCAATCCCTCTCCCACTTTCTATATCCGCTTTTATTCACAATAATTTTAATCCTATTAATCTATCTATTATTATCATTCTGATCATATTAATCTACATATTATTATCATTCTGTCCATCTTTCTCTCCCATTCTTTAGCCTTTCCAGTTCATTATCTATCTAGCTAGCTCAGTTTGTTCGTATCTATAAGTCTTTTCATTATCTATCTATCTATCTATCTATCTATCTATCTATCTATCTATCTATCTATCTATCTATCTCATGTCGAACTTAATTTTGTAATAATATTAAACGTATTGAGCAAACGGCAAAAATCGAACCTCCTCCAACAGAGTTCTGAACAGAAAAAAAATCTGGCTTGCTCACTATTACCACATGTCATCCACACGGCGACACCCCCACAGAAATACAACAAATAGACATAAACGAACAAGCACATAATCAGCCATATATATATATATATATATATATATATATATATATATATATATGTATTTGTGTGTGTGTGCGTGTTGAAGAGACGAAAGGGAGTGAAAAAAACCTGAAGCTAATGGTGCTATTCCAATAAAATCATGGGAAAATATAAATCAGGCGTCTCCACATCAAAAAGGTAATAGAAAAAAGGAAATATATAAAAAGAAACCCTTCAAGAAAAAAACAGAAAATCGTTTACACACACACAATACATATATATATATATATATATATATATATATATATATATATATATATATATATATATATGCATTCCCTAACTACGCTATCATCGATCAAATAGTTGTTCGCTTCATTTAACCCAATATAAGAGTTGAAAGTATGCATAATACAAAATGGCGGCTGATAGCGATTTCTTTATAAAGAGACGCGACATTTACTTGATTTAGAAAAACGACCAATTGCCAGAATTTTTAATATGGAGAAGGCGTGTGTATCTCTTTAAGCCCTCCCCTACTCTATCAGATCTAACGCAGACAGAAAGAAACAAAAATGAAAAAAAAAATGTGTAACATCTAAACTTAATAAGAGAAAAAAAAATCATTATAACATGTTGCTTGCGTCTCGAATAACGATCCTTTCTTTTCTGATTCTTTCCTTTACCACTAGAGAAGGGGACTGTATAATATGTTATAATTATATATTTGTCTCCGATCGAAATGTTCCTAATCAGTACGAGGACATTTTTCCCCGTCCTGTCACCTCAAAAATATATAAGGAGATTCCAGCAGAAAGTGGTGGAAGTAAAAAAAAGTCTGTATCCTGAGCAAAAATATGCAGCAGTATTTGTAATCTTATCCAACCCAGGGTGGTTGGAATTTGATAGTTATTCGTCAGGCGACGGACTTAATATTTGCCAGGGATTCATCGAGGAAGATTTTATCGCCATTCATGAGAACGACATCCGCAAATGAGATTTATTTATTGTTAGAGATTAAAATTCCATTAAGTATTTTTTTGTGTTTTCTTTGGAATTCAATAAACATCACGATTGGCTGAAAGATGACGACGGTATGTGGTAATATAATCGGCAGATAAATTTTACAAGATGGCGGATTGAATTATTTATTCTAAGAACTTCATTACTAATTCTGACCCATAATAGTTGCTACATTTAGCGCATTAATTTTTTTTTTTTTTCAAAATTGTTGATTCCAATTATTGTTGGAATGAATATATATTTATGTTTTTTACAACAAAAATTGTGGCATATGGCCGAAGGAGAAATGGAGAAAGGCTGGTCTTCACTGACTATTTAAACGTAATTGGGACCATTCATTCAATACATTATACTTATTCACCACATGAACTTGTCCATTTTCTTTCAATCCTACATATACAAAAACACGACCTGGGACTTACAAAACAAGCCACGATGTAAAAAGTTTAATAAATGTTCGTAAGGTCTTCTTATTTGCTTCTCAATCATTGTAGGAATATATTTATTTGTAATAAATTACAAAATACAGCATAAGACCAAAAAAGCGGAATGGAGAAAGGACAGTCTTCTTCTGCCTAAACTTAGCTAGCCACAAATACTGACACAAATATACAACAAAATTCCTTACACCAAAACAACGCATAATTACTTACCTTTTTAAATACATCCACCATAATACCTCATGTCTCCATGAAAAAAAAAAAATAACTAGTCCCCTATAAACTTTGATTTTAGTTGATTTTCCATCCGTTTATATGCATACTTATAGATCCCCTTTGAAAAGAGCGGTTTGCTTATATCCTGATTGTGAAAGCGTTTTGATTGGTTGGTTGAACTGTTTATAAGGCTATACTTTCATTTGCCCCCTTCACATACTGCTTACCGTCATATACATATATACATATATACATATATAATAAAATATAGATTCTAAGAGGGAACAAATGAGCTCAATATATCTCGGATAGAATGTGTAAAATATAAGTGGAGATTGGTGACAGTCACTTTCATGCTAGACCACAATCTTCAAGCTATATATATATATATATATATATATATATATATATATATATATATATATATATATAATTATTTATTTGAAAATTATAACATAAAAATGTTATAATATGACTACACAAATAGCCATTTTTTCAACACTTCTAGTGTCTTTATAAGTGATGGTGTTGAAAATAGAACCTATATTCTATATTCAACACCATCACTTGATAAGTCATCAGAGGTGTTGAAACAAAATTGCTATATTTGTAGTGATTTTATAACATATAAATAATTATGTTTGCTCTACTCTGTATTGAGCACTCTTTTAAGAATAGTATTTTTGGTTATTGGAATCTATTCCGTATACACCAATCCTATACTTGGGTATATATATATATATATATATATATATATATATATATATATATATATATATATATATATAGGTAAGAATTCATCATTTTCTTCAACCTCTTAGCTTGGGGTGAATAAAAGTGTGTGATGGTGGGGAGTAAAACAACAAATTTAAAAAGTCTAACCCCAATGAATATTTACAAAAAGGAACAAAAACATTATACAAAGAACTGGACAAAATAGTGTTAATAATGCCCCCCTCCCGCAATCCTAAATTAGCAGAGACATCATTTCACTGGACGAAACTTATGCCGGTGCACTCACTTAACTACAAACTCATCCAGACTCAACAACAAATACGAAAAACACACCGGAAACGAGAGGCGCACGAAATGCACCAGAAAACTGACATCACTGACCACGTGACGAGGGGGGAGGGGCAATTATACAAAGTAAAATACGGACAGAAATAAAAGGAGCCAATGAGCATGCACTCCCTAGCTAAGTTAATCTGAAGGCAATCATTGTAGGAAGGACTATAAAAACGTCCCCCTTCTCCAAATTTAGCGATAAAGCATACTGATGCATGCTGGGATTTAAAAATAAAAAATTAAAAATGGCGACTTCTCAGTCTCATCCGATATTTATCTTCTTTCTTGCCTTCAAGTTAGAACACTGCGATGACTTATCTGTTTTCCCTTTCGTGTGTTTAACACCATTCTTAGTTTACGTGAACTTTTCGCCTTATTACTGTTGCGTTGCCTACCCTTGTCTTGTATATATTGATTGCTTAATATTATTTTATCAATATTATTTTTGACCTGTTATTTTCGTTCGCTTGTTATTGCTGATTTGCAAACTTAGACAATTATCTTTGCTGGAATTTTCTGACGATTACATTCAACCGTGGCTAATTACTCTACAAAAATAATTTTACGTTTGTATATAGAAATAAAAATAAAAGAGCAGTTTTATGAAAAATTAAATATTTTATTAATTCATTGTTGGAATCATTAACTTTAATTCAGTTAAAGCATTTTTTTAATTTCTGCCTGTGAACTGGATGCATTGCCTATTTATGTGATATAAATATATTGAATGATTATATATTGAATAATGAAAAATATATATATATATATATATATATATATATATATATATATATATATATATATATATATATATATATATATGAATGAATGAAATGAAAACTACAGACAAAAGTTCATTTTCTCCAGCAAGATATTCATTTCTGTAGTTTAGTGCTAACAGCAAGCAGAAATATTTCTCCTCCTGATGATGACCATTTTGGTCGAAACTAGTGGAGGAATCTAAATGGAATAATAATAAAAAAAAAACGAAAGAATATTAATCTACAACCCAGTGTGTCTAAAGATTTTAATTTTTTTTATTGTTCAAAATATATATATATATATAGTTATTTATTTTAAAAATTATAACATAAATATAATATATATATATATATATATATATATATATATATATATATATATATATATATATATATATGTATGTATGTATGCGTTTTATATATAAATAACAATTTGAGGGGAGTAATATATGATAAAAGTGGAAAAAGTTTTGTGTTTCGCGTTTCATTCTTTAGGACTTCATCGGACTAAATATTTTACGTTGGTGTCACTACACATTCCGAAGAACTAGGGATTATGGGAATTGTAAATTTTAAATTATTTTTTTTTTTTTCCATGTTTTGAGTATACAGTACAGCTGATTACATTTAGATATTTTTTTCTTTTTGTTGCCATCACTTTTTTTTATTAAATAATATACCCAAAACACATACGAAATAAACAAAATTAAATGAAAAAAATAACTTTAGAATTCCCAGCATCCCTCGTTCGCGCACATGTGTAATCGCACCGTCATAAACAAATTTAGTCCGATTAACTCCTAAAGGACAAAACGCGTCGCACAAAACCTTTTTTCCACTTTGTCATACATATTTCCCCTATAATTATATTTGTAAAATATATATCACTATAAAAAAGAAGCCAGTAAACTTTCATCAAATCAAAACCGAAAACGTTTTATTTTATGATAAAACGAATAAGCGGTATATATACACATACTTTCGTGGGTTTCTCATTGGCGTAGCCATTTTGTTGTGGACACAGACAATTTTACACATAATTGGTGCAAGTGTCATTTCCCTGGATTTTTTGAAAATCCGATTTGGCCTCCGTGAAACCCTGACATGAATTCTATGAATTTAAAAACATGGTCTTCTTCATGTATGGCTGATACTGATTCTATGCTGAGCGGGATTTAGTTACAACACTAAGACGCTCACAACCTCAGTCACTTGCACAAACTTGACAACCAGTGGTATGCTTTTCAACGGGTGGGTATCACCTCTCCGGCTCAATAATGCCAATAACTCATCATGTTGATCAATGGAACATAGTGACATTTGAACCAGGGTCTACTGGTTGAAAAGCGAGCATTCTAGCTACTTGGTCCCGAGCGATAAAATAGAAGATTATAAATTGAAGAACATGTGCAATCGTATAATATAATGAGCTAACATTGTATTAAATCGGAATCTGAAATTCTATTGAAATTGATGATTAACAATCTAGCGTCGTATTAAACAAATAACAATCTATAATCATGTTAAATCGATATTAATTTTAGATCGTATCAATATTGTTCATAAATATTGATAACGCTTTATTTTTAATCTATCTGAAGATGCAAATGCTTATCAGATATGTTTATCATTTGTTCAATTACACTGGTCAAAACGATTTTTTGTGCCAAGAAACAGAAGACACTTTTTAGCTAATTGGTGGTGCTGATTCCGAAAATGACCTTAATTTTTCATGGTTAGCTAGCACTTTTGTTAAACTGAAATTGCTCATTTTTGGGAAAAAAAAGATCAATTTACGATCTTGGCTGATCGCAAACTTTCGTTAATAAAGGTCGTAAAAAACTCATCAATTTTCAGATAGGTCGAGCAATTTATGTCAGCCACCTGAAATAAACTATCTTTTAGAAGAAAAAGTGTTAATGAGTCAAACATTTTAAAATAGATGCAACGATATTTTTCAATTTATCGCAAAAATTCAAATTAATTGATAAACTTTATCAGTAATACACTTTAGTAACGCTGATAATTAAGGTGACATAAAAAAAATGAAATCCTAAAATCTTGATATTCATAAATTTATCCGATCACTTTTATCATTTCATTACGGAAGGAAACCAAACACATTGAGAGCATTTTGTTTTCACAGTTGGAAAGAAACTCCAACTAAACACAGCACAATAGAATGTGGTGTAGAGTGCTTTCACAGTGGACGCTTGTATTTGTACTAAGTCGGTACTAAAATAGGTTCGACGTACATAACGTTAGGAACTTGATATGACGCAGTAATCTAGTTGTGGTGGCTGATACTTTAATATCCGACTAATGGTCGTCCGACATCGACTGACGATATTTAGTCCCCCCCCACGAGGGCATCATGGGACACAAGGCTGGTTTAACGTGGGATCTCCGAGCCGTGGGCTCTGCCAAAAATACGCCCATTGAACCCGTATAAACGGGTTCAGGGTCGGTTTACCTACCCGAAAGAGAATTCGCCCTTCGGCGTAGCCTCGTTAGGGTTCCTCCCCGCCCGAAGGCAGAGAATTCAACCGATCAGCCAATCGTCCGACATCGACTGACTGACCAACTCCCTCTGAGCGACTGCTACTACTCCTACTTATTATAGGTGGGAGAGTCTATTAACAATAGAATAGGTGTGTTCCACTATAACAGAATGCACCTATTCCACTGTACATGATACTGCTGGAGTATCAAAGGGACTTACATAACATTGAACATGACAAACAGTCAAGAAAGAAAATTTTTACCGTTATTCTTATATTTATGAAGGTTTTATTTCTGCTGTTCATTAAATGATTTGATGAAAATACTTATTGATCTTGGTATATTCAATCGGTTTAATTTTTAAAGACTTAAGGCTTGATTGTTATTGCAGATATCGCATTTCTAAATAAGCAGACCAATATTTGTTGGTGTAAATACGAAATGACAGCTTTCTACGATTTTATTTTGAGAAAAATTGCTATGGGTCAATATCATATATATAGAAATCAAATGAAACAAAATTATCTTTTTCCAAAAATGAGACATTTCTGTACAGCAAAAACGGTAGCTAAGCAAAAAAATGTAAGGTCATTTTCAGATTCAGCCTCCACAAATTAGCTGAAAATTATGTTTGCTGTTCTCGGCACCATTTCGATTTTTTTTTTTTTTGTTGACCAATCGTATTAAATAGAGATTAATTTAAGATCTTATTAATCTTGTTCTTAAATGGTTTTAACAGATTGAGATTTTTACATGGATGACATGTATGCCACCAAACTCGGTCAGAAATGGGTAAAATCTTAGTTGTATACACTTGCTTTCTCAGATCAATGCTTAAAATGTTTCGGGCAAATGAAGCTTGGAGGTTGAAGCTTCTAAAGTCTCCCCTCACAGCGAGTTAATGAACCTGACTGCTTTGGTCAATGAATGCCGAAAGCTTCTATAAAAGAAAACATTTAATATATTGACATGGATGTCATGTATGCCCCCAAACAGAAATTGTCTAAAATATCAGTTGTATACACTTGCTTTCTCCGATCAAATATTAAAATGTTTCGGGTAAATGAAGCTTGGAGGTTGAAGCTTCTAAAGTCTCCCCTCACAGCGAGTTAATGAACCTGACTGCTTTGGTCAATGAATGCCGAAAGCTTCTATACAAGAAAACGTTTAATATATTGACATGGATGACATGTATGCCCCCAAACAGAAATTGTCTAAAATGTCAGTTGTATACACTTGCTTTCTCCGATCAAATCTTAAAATGTTTCGGGTAAATGAAAACGGGAGGTTGAGGCTTCTACACAAGTTGAAACAAGATAGGAAGAAAGTCCCCACCTTACAGCGATAAGAGTTAGTGAACCTGAGTAAGCTAAACAATTGTTTTAATAGAAAGATTCTGCAAATACCAACATACACTATTACTGGCTGCTTTGGTCAATGAATGCCGAATGTTTCCTTACAAGAAAACGGCTAATATTATCATTATCATTACATCCTATTATATAGGAAATTAGTTTGAACGTAGATCGCCGGTGAGCAAATACGGGCGATCCCAATATTGAATTAAGTAGACCACGTGACCATAGAGGAAATGCCATAATTAGGAAGTCGCCTGAGGTCTAAATGATCGTTATTTCTAATCTATCTTCTATTACTATTCAGATCTCCATTTCTTTTCTATCCTCTATCACTATTCGTACTGGTATTCTCTGCTCTATTCACTATACTATTCTTCTATTCGGATCACTATACGGTTTAATGTTCGAGCGAGGATTATCGAGCAAGTAGTATAAGTGCGAGTGATATTCAAAAGGGTCTGACACCAGTATTGTTCAACGGCTATACTACAGTTGTATCTGCAATTACAAAGTCTCTACTACAACGAGCATTACGAAAGTGACAATGAATATTCGTTGGCATCACAAAAGGAGCAACGAATGTTTGGTGGCATCAAAAAAAAAACATATTAAGATCACTAGTGAAAAATGGTATTCAGAGAGTGAAGCGTGTATGCTTTGATGAAAACTAAACTTCTTGTATACTGGCGCTACATAATCACAAAGAACATTACAAAATTAGAGAAACAACATTGATTAAGAACTTTCAATAATAGTAACAATTAAAATGGATAGCACTGACTACTTTGGGCAATGAATGCCGAATGTTTCCTAATAAGGAAACGGCTAATATCATCATTATCATTCCCATTACACTGGATCACTCTCACAACGGGACTGCAGCAATCACGGCCCTACCATAAAAAAAATCATGGTCTTCCGGATCGTGGTCCTCTCCACCCTTCTTGTACGCTTGTAAAATCTGGAGCAATTCCTGCAAACGAAACTTCGAAGATTCTTTCGCATGTTGGGAGGACCGCATCATTAACAATTAGATCGTCTCTCTCGGACGTCTCTCCCTCCGCTGGTCGCGTCATGTACCCAGAATGCGTCGCATGCTACTCACACCTATCATCCAGTTTAGAAAAGTCGCCATGCTGTTCACTATGTTATGTACGGATGCTGTCTTTTATTTAATAGGTGATCGGAGAAAATAGATTTGCCGGATCACATCGAACTGGAACCAGCTGTTACCCCGGCACGAAAATCACTGCCGCCGCATCACCCACCTGGCTGACGCCAAAGCTACTCACCCCAAACTTTCCCCCAACGCGCACGTTCACGATGCCGCAACTGATTGGCCGTTACAGCACATTGAATCCTCAACGCAAAGCGCAAACGGAGCGAATGCTACAGCCCCATACCTCTTTCTAGCTTTATGCAGACTCGAACCAACCGATCTTTCAATCCTTGTTCTGAAGATACAGATCCATTTTTCCGACTTACGTAACTACATTGATGCCATCAACAAGGGACTGTGCACCTTAGAGACCTTCTGCAAATGTTGGGTACACGAACACGAGAGTTGCGAAAATCGGACCTGGATTTTCCAAGGACGCCGAAAGCGCACGGGACGAACTCAGAGCTGAGTTTCTCTACCGTTACCGTTACCGTACCTACTGACGAGTCGATTCCACGGACCCGGTCTATTACGAATAAACAGCATATGGCCACTCCGTCCTGCCGGCATATTAAAGAGAAAAGAAACCAAATTTTATATCCGTTTTGTTTCATTTTTTTTTTCAATCTACACATTTAATGACTGGGTCGATCGACATATTTTATTTAACTTCCCATAAATATCTCGAGAAATGTGTTACTTTTTATACTTCGTCAAATGTTTAACATTTTAATACAGCCCTGTAGACGCTGTCCTTTACCAGTCATTCGCCAACAAGGGGGCAGTCCTCAAGACTTTTATTATTAATAACACTCTGAATGTTAGTTCGTTAAGTATTTAATACGTTTATATTATGCCTCTTAATTATTCTCTCGATACAACTAGATAATGTATGAAAATTTCATAGTGTCTCTGTTAAATATATTTTGAAAAAAAACACCCTTAAGAGAAATGTTTTCTCAATATAGAAAAAAAAATGTTAAGCATATAATATTTATGTTTCTCCTAAATGTCTTTCTTTCTCCTTCGTCCTATGTAAAAGATGGAGAAAACACTTTATAATTTAACTGAAGTTTTGCCCTCCAGCTTTACACACACACACACATACATACATACATACATACATACATATATATATATATATATATATATATATATATATATATATATATATATATATATATATGACGCTATTTATAAAAAAGATAAGACAGTGTCATTAATAATGGCACCTAACAATCACTTAGCGTCAGATAAAAATAAAATGCTCAAAGTAAAGGGAGAGACACACTCCAATGGAAAGAAATAAACGAATTATCACACGATAACGCCTTTGGCAATTTAGCGCTTACGCGACGGTTAACATTTTCCATTATATATATATATATATATATATATATATATATATATATATATATATATATATACCAGGTGTAACAGCAAAATTGTCCAATTTGTGTAACAGCCAAACTTTTTACAATTCTTAGATTCTAATTTTAGCATTGAACCATTGCATCTTAGAAATGATTTAAGATATCTTATTGGAATTCTCCGACATTATTATAACACTATTAGAGTCTTAATAGAAGCATCGTGATGGAATTAATCAAAAACGAAAATTACATATTCATCATTAATTTATAATAGTTATCGATCGAAAGATTATGATTCGTGAAATGAAGTTGAAATATATATATATATATATATATATATATATATATATATATATATATAAAGAAATATAGTCTTAAGGTGTTCTATATTTATGGAATAAAGTGCTCAATATCAGAGATAAAGCGTGTGTAAATATAAAAGTGAACATAGAAGTCAACACTTAGAGTCGACAGTCTGTTTCATGCTATATGCAATCGTCAGGCCAGATGTGGCCTGACGATTTACAGCATGAAACAGACTGAAACAGACTGTATATATATATATATATATATATATATATTACTCCAGCATCATTTTCCTACAAGATGATCTTCACCCTCAGTATCTTCTAACTTTCTGTCCTGGAGTAACAAGGGGCTCACACGTTTTGCGTACGATTTCATTTTCAAGTGTTTTTTCACTGCGCTTTGGACTGTCATAGCTGAAACTTCTCTCTCACGCGCCATACGTCTTATGAAATGAGTTGGATCTTTTCTACTTGATCACTTTAGTCGAAATAATGATCCCACTTCCTGTTGTAACTTCCTGATACAGTTTTACTCTCTATTTTTCCTTCTTTCTTAAACTTATTCAACGTTCTCTTGATGGTTCTGAAATGGATTTGAAGATGGAAGCCAGAATATGAATCTTGGTACATTTGGTGAAGGCCTGAATTACATTTTCTTCTCACCATTGCTCAATTGGGCTGACACAAAATTATTTTAACCTGTTCTCTTTCTAGCTGAATAACTCAAAGGGTTTTTCATTGATTTTTACGACAAATGCTGACAAGATGACTGAAAATCCTGGAAAAAAGACATTGAATTAGTTTAGAGATTTTTTTTAGATATTAAACATTTTGTGGAAGGACAATTATGCCGCAATACGATCTGGACAACTTTACTATTATACCATATATATATATATATATATATATATATTGTCGGCAACGGCTCACATTCGAGAAGCGGGATTGTCATCGTCTCTCTCTCTCTATCTATCTCTCTCTCTCTCTCTCTCTCTCTCTATATATATATATATATATATATATATGTATATATATATGTATATTATTAATAGAAATCTTAGAGACACTATGAAATTTTACATAAATTATCTAGTTGTATACACAGCATTGAGAGAATAATTAAGAGGTATAATATAAAGGTACTAAATACTTAACGAACTAACATTCAGAGTGTCATTACTAATAAAAGTCTTGAGGACTGCCCGCTTGTTGGTGAATGACTGGTAAATGAGAGCGTCTACAGGGCTGTATTAAAATATAAAAAATATCACATATATATATATATATATATATATATATATATATATATAACATGCTTTCAAATTATTAGATACAGAAAATAATTCTCAATATCAGCAATTATTATTATTATTATTATTACTAATATTATTAATATGATTGTTGTTTTTTACAAATATTAATATATATATTCCTTTTCTTTTGAGCAGCCTGTTTGAATTTTGCTAATCAAACATTACTCCATTGAGTTAATCCAGAGCATTTTGCGCTGTTTTCAGTAGGTCCCCATTTCCTCTCAATCATATCAATTTTGTGGCAATAATAATAATAATAATAATAATAATAATAATAATAATTCATCTTCTTGCAATTCTATGGGACTACACAATACACACTGACAGAACAATCAAAGCCAACCACCCAGACATTGATATTAAAGACCACAAAAAAAAGTGTCTCCTTATTGATATGGCAGTCCCTGCAGACTGCAATGTATCTTTGAAGATATTCAAAAAGCTGTAAAAATACAAGGACCTTGAAATAAAAATCTCAAAAATGTGGTACATGGGAACATCAACAATCCCTGTTGTAGTTGGAGCCCTAGGACTGGTTGGAAAATATTCCAGTAGACTAATGAAAGGGATTCCTGGAAGTCCATGCCTTAAAGAAATAGAAAAAATTGTCCTGACAAGTACAGCCCACACTTTACGAAGGGCTTTATCTATGTAATTTTTTTTTTTTTTTGTCAGTGGAAAGTGTCATGATGCCATTTCTAAGCTTAGGTCGCTGGGCTGGACCCGGAAAGAAATGTGTAAACGCCAGAAATCAAAGATAATAATAATAATAATAATAATAATAATAATAATTATTATTATTATTATTATTATTATTATTAAAAAACGTTTCAATCTATTTTTCTGGTATTTTTTTTTTGGTGAGGTTCATCTTGTACTGTGCATTTCAACAAGGAAACGATTCCCACATTATTACATTCGACTTGAAAATCAGTTCATGGAAAATCTTTCTCAAAAGCCAAAAGACGATCTTTACTTAAAACTCAATCAATGCAAGTTCTTCCGGTTGCTATCACATTTTTCCTTTTTCATTTTCGCCTTCTTACAAACCGTCATATTACCCGAGGTCATTTTCCTCGTAAAAAATAATATTAACAGACGCTAGTGACAGAATAGAGGCAGTAAGTCAAGCATCTGTGCAATCATTTGACAGAAGGGATTTAGAAATTTCAAGCTCGCTTTTTATCGCAAGAAAATATTTTTTTCTCTGATATAAACTTTATTTTTTCCACGATTCTAAACAAGATGCAAACAACTGGTACGAGCTTTCCTTTTTTTTCTTCTACCTTCTGATAAACAAAGATTTTATTTCTTAGCAAGGCACGAAGAAAAATCTCATATTTTTATGAAGCCAATCATGGAATTCTAGTGGCATAGGTAGGTGTTTTTTTGATTCTTGTTTTGGTAGCAGAATTAAGGGCACCTGATTAACTGAGCTTATTCTTCTGTGTTTAATAATAATAATAATAATACATGAACAATGCTTAGCACAACGAAAGATAGGAAGATGTGGAGTGCCATCATCGCTGACGTCCTGATGAGAGACATCACACAGAAAGTGTAAGTCTTAATTGCAGAGTTACAAAAAGACTATTTAACTGAAATTTTGTATACTATTATTAGAGAAATACTGCCCACGTCTATGAAGGATAGGAAGTTGTGGAGAGCCATTATCACACATGTTTTCATGAAATACGGCATATAAGGGAACTCTTAATAGAAGAAAATTAAGAAGGCCTGTTTAACTGATTTTTCACTTCTGTAATATTTAATACCACTAATTGAGAAAGTAGGAAGTTGTGGAGAGCCATATCAACCATATCAACTATATATATATATATATATATATATATATATATATATATATATTAATCATTTCGCGACAAACAAGACGAGAAAAGCCCCTAAGAGGCAAGTGGTTACTGAAAGCGAGAAATGTGACAGTGGACCATATCTACTGGGTTTAAACAGATAAAAGATAGTGATTGACGTTACATTTAAATCAATGAAGAGCGTAGTCAACAAGAAAGCCTGAAACCGGGAGATATTCCTACAAGCGAGAAGTGGGAGAGAAGAAACTATTAGCATAAAACGTGCGGTTACATCTAGCAATTTTAATAGTGAAAGTTTGAGACATATCTGCCAATCTAGTACTGCGTTTAACTTCGTGAAATCGCGGTTCCAACGAGGAAAACACATTAGTACGATTATCCTGAATATATTCATAGAAAAAGCAGAGGGAAGCATGGTGGGAAAACCGAGATGCCAGTTCAGTACCGATAACATTTCTCAGACTTCTTTGAATTTTTTTCCGAATCTCGAGATTGATAGCAGAAGCACCAGACTAGATGTGTCAGCAATATGCAGTGCACTGGCAAACAGTGAGGTTTAGTTTAGTTTGTTTTAAGGCATATCAACTTCAATGGGATATTTAATGCCAAGAAGATTTTTAGGATAAGTTCTTGTTTAAATAGAAAATTTAATCCTTGTAAGAATTCAGTTTGTAGATCGTTTCATTGACATACATTTTTTTAAAGAGTTTTTGCCGAGAGTCTGTTTTTATTGATATACTCTTTTCATATTGGTTTGGTTTATTTTGCTTTACAACATATCAATGCGGTATTTAATGCCGACAAGAGTTTTAGATAAAATATATATTCTTTGTAAGAATTTGGTTTGTAGATCAGATTGCATTAATGTATTTTGTAAAGTGCTTTTTATTGAGAGTCAAATGTATAGATAATGATTTTTTTTTCAAAAATGGTAATATATTTCTTTAAAAAAAAATAATATAAAATGTATTATTATAGTTTTATAGAGTTTTGACATCATTTTTGGGGGTTAACTAATTGTCCATCACTGGGGCCCTAACAGGTGCCACCACCCTGGGCCATGTCGAATTTGGGAACAACAGCAATTAAGATGAGGATCCACGCTCCTCAAAACCTCCTGATGAGAGGCCTTGATGTCGGACGCTGTTTATCGTCTTACTCAGGATGCAGATGAAGTTAATTGTCATAACCTGGACAAGGGTGGGCCTGGGAACACCAGAAATTAAGAGGTGGTTCCCCGCTATTCGAAACCTACTCATCAGTGGCCTTGCTGTCTGATCCTGTTTATCGTCATACCATGGACGAAGGACAAACGGTATACTTCTGCCTAGAAATCATTAACAAAATTAAATTTATCTCTATCTATAAAAGGCAGGATGTGTGTGTGTGTGTATGTAACGAATGCACGGCCGCAATTTTCGACGGATTTGCACCAAAATTTACATGTACATCCTTCAAGTTAGTGGAAGGCCGAGATCGACTTTGCCTTTTCCAACTCCCATCGATAGTGGAAATAATCGATTTTTTCATGCTTCTACGACAGTTTTCATGTAGTTTGCGGACATTTTCTGATGGCCAGAGTGAGAGCCTATAGCTGGCTGCCACAAATAGGCAGGAAGATTCTATTGGCCAGCGTGAGAGCCAACAGTTGACTGACACGAATCTTAACCAGCATGCTAGCATCCAAAAAAAAATTGATAGTTGCATTCGTCACAAGTGGGAAAAAATTAAATCTGCATAGAACTTTACTCCAATTGGCTCATTCGCTTGCTTAAACTCAACGTTGATTCTGATTCCGCAGAACCGGGTTGGATGTGAAAAAGTATTTCTTGTTAACATTCTTTTTTCATTTGGTTTTTCAAGTTACGAGTCCTTTTTTTTAAAGCCGATCGTTTTGTGTTCATTTTGTTTAGTTATTTTTTCGTAACTGATTTAATGTTTAGTATCGAGCTTGGAAAAATTCGCAGTGTGAGATAGGCAAGAAATACGACATGTAGCAACATCAGCACGGCAAAGGGCACTCCTTTAAAGACAAGGAAGGGCAAAAACATTTTAAGTCAATTGATAGCGATTGCTGTATGTGTCGTACGATTTTTTAATCAAGCACGGGCAATGCCGGGTCATACTGCTAGTTATCACTAAAACTCTTGGTTTGGTATGAAAACATGAGGTGAGGTAAATATGAGATGTAAAAAAACTTGATACGGATTGGAAATATATAAGCCGGGTACAACAATCAAAACTTCATAAGTAATTTAAATTATTGGCTTTTTAAGTATTTCAACAATCAAAATTCGATCAAATTTTAAACATTTATTGGGACGTCTCGATTCAACGCAAACGCATAAAGCCGTTGTCAAGGTAACATCTCGAAAATATTTATTTTTATTGTTTATTTATCTATTCTGAAGACAAACACACACAGACAACACTTTAATCCCCAGTGAGGATTCACTTTCTACGTGGTAAAGTATGAAGGTAGAGAAATATATGCAATGGGATCACTGTGTTTATAAATGAAATGTCTACATCATCAGTAAGAATATGGCGGAAATTCCTACGGTCATTTGATTTTTCTCTGGCAACGTGTCGAATGCAGCATCGCGTGGAATAACGATGCAAAAAAGGTCACAATAATCAGGACGATATTCAAAATGCTATGTATTCACCAGTATGTTGAACAGAAAGATTCATTAGTGGTAAAAATACCCTTCAATATCCTTATCAATCTGAAACACACACACACACATACGCGCACACACGCACACGGGCATCTCTCTCTCTCTCTCTCTCTCTGTATATATATATATATATATATATATATATATATACACACACACACACACACACACACATATATATATATATATATATATTTATATATATTTACATATAGATAGATAGATCTGTGTGTGTGAATATTTAAACTTATATACAAGCATGCAAATTTTCACACGTACAAATACACACATATAGCGAGTAGGAAATATATATATATATATATATATATATATATATATATATATATATATATATATATATATATATATAGCTAAATATGACAGAATGAATATCTATTATGTTTGATCATGAGCCTTTCTAAAGTTCATATGTCTGCTTTTATTTCGAGTGAAAATAAAGACAAAAATTGTTAAACATTTGGATATTTTTTTTATTAAGATCGTCCTTGATCTCAGCTTTCGGCTCACATGAGCCATCTTCAGAGCGGTTATACGGACATTTAAACAAAGATAATCACCATGAAAGATGATAGTCTCTTATGTTGAGCGAGAAGAATTTGCAATTGCATCTAGACATATGCTTCTGTTGTTAACGCAACTATTTATCTGACTTTCAAAACTTTCATATGTGTTCAGTTTCGTATCTTAACGTGCACAAGCAATTTCTGAAGATATAATGGATTTTTTATTTATTAATTACGCACATTTTATTAGTTAAACGTTACCTTTTTAGTGGATGCCCATATTTGAGTAAACGCTCTGCTTATTTATTAGACATTGTATTTATTTATGTTCGTTTACCGGCCTGAATCTTTGAGAATTCTAATTAAAGAAAGATTTACATTAGCAGTTAGGTTTTATTATATTCGTGATTAAATTGTTAAATTTAACCGTAATTTCCATTCAAAATATTTTCTTTTTTCGGACTTCTCATTCATGGAAAACCAGTCTCTTGCTCACATTTTAACAATAATCTTTAAAACAATAAATCTCTATGTATAAATGGCAGTGTGTGTGTGTGTGTGTGTGTGTGTGTGTGCGCGCGCGTGTGTGTGTGTGTGTGTGTAACGAAGCCACGGCCGCAATTTTCAATGGATTTGCACCAAAATTTACATGCACATGCTCCAAGTTAGCGGGTAAGGCCAAGACCGACTTTACATTTTCCAACTCCCATCGATAGTGGAAATAATCGATTTTTTCATGCTTCTACGACAGTTTTCATGTAGTTTGTGGCCATTTTGCACTGGCCAGAGTGAGAGCCTATAGCTGGCTGCCACCAATAGGCAGGAAGATTCTATTGGCCAGCGTGAGAGCCAACAACTGACTGACACGAATGTTATCCAGCATGCTAGCATGCAAAAAAAAAATCGATAGCTGCATTCATCACAAGTGGGAAAAATTTAAATCTGCATGACACTTTACTCCAATTGGCTCATTCACTTGTTTAAACTCAACGTTGATTCTGATTCCGCAGAACTGGGTTGGGTGTGAAAAAGTATTTGTTGTTAACATTCTTTTTTCATTTGGTTTTTCCAGTTACGATTCCTTTTTTAAAGCCGATCGTTTTGTGTTCATTTTGTTTAGTTATTTTTTCGTAACTGATTTAATGTTTAGTATAGAGCTTAGAAAAAGTTCGCAGTGTGAGATAGGCAAGAAGTAAGGCATGTAGCAACATCAGCACGGAAAATGGCACTCCTTTAAAGGCAAGGAAGGGCAAAAATATTTGAAGTTAAGTGATAGCGATTGCTGTATGAGTCGTACGATTTTTGAATCAAGCACGGGCAACGCCGGGCCATGCTGCTAGTTAAAACATAAATCTCTATATTCTGTCTCGTGACTCCATCAGGAAAGTTTCAAATCTGCCACTATTGCATTTTGAGAGATGAACAGCATTCAACTTTCTTATTATCAGAAGTATAGCCATAGCATGGAATTTGAAGTCGATTTCCGAATTACATATTTTCTGCTGGGGACTAGAAAGTCGCCATTTTTATAAATTGATTTGAAAATCTTAAGACACCCGTTATCATTTAGAAAGCAATGTCGCTAACTTATCGCAGTATTCATAGCGGATTCTTGCTGATTTTGATGACAAACGGGTTTCCTTAAATAATGGAGTGAGACCAGGTTCCATAAATATAAAGCTAATAGAAAATTTATGTTCCGTCCTTAAAACATTAAACCCCTTTCGCTCACTGTTGTTATAGTGAAAAGGAAAAAAACTGTAAACTTATCGTAGCAATAAAAACCTGCAATATGTTTCTTCTGTCTCTCGACCGCAACACTTGTAGCCAAATCACAGTTCAAACGATAGTCCGTCGTAACAGTCCAACAGGCAACGTAGAAACGACAAAATGGTTTTCATAAATCCGACCTTCACTTCTCACCAGCAAAAAATGCATGTTCGTCCACCAAGCTCAGACAAAATCCTCCTCTCGTAAAAAAAAAAAAAAAAAACGTTTTTTATTCACCGAGCAATTTTTTTTTCTGATTGGCCACGCTATACAAGGAAGGAAAGAACATTAGCATATATTCTGATACTTAAAGTAGCAGACTCATGCCGTTTTTTGGTAATCTTTCTTCGACAGATTCCACACAAAACCGGAAATCTTTTTCGAGGTAGGTGATTCTCTCTTTCACTACACGTACCATCGGTTTGAGCGTGTAAATTCCTCTCTCTCTCTCTCTCTCTCGAGCGGTATACCTATTCTGATATTGCCGGTGGCAGGGATCCATCCCTGCGCTAGTGGTATCACAGCTATGACTAACTTTGAACAGCTATGACCAGCTAAGGCCAGTGGCCCGAGTGAAGACACTCGGTTCCCCACGTTAAAAACCGACCTTATGTCACAACCTGACCCAGTGGAGGTGGGGACAAGTAAATCAACTCACCAACGGTTAAAATGGCCTGAAGGTCTTGGCGAGTACCCTCTATCTTCGAACCTCATCGACTTGCGCTATAGAATCACGAACAAAGAACTTTGCAGAATAAATAGCAGAAAACCACGTCACTTGAGGACTTTCAACAGCAGCAACAACTAATAGCATTTCTCGAAGAGAAAATAATGACATAATCAAGATGCTGACGTTCCACACCACTTCAAACAAAAGGTTAGGAAGGAACCCTTCTCTGACCAATATTGGAAACATCGACAACACATACTGGATTCGAGAAAATCTTTTCTTGAAAAACTGATTTCAGAGAAAGATTAGATAATAGCCAACCTATTATTTTTTATTGTCCCTTGTCCTTGATATGGTTTTCTCTGTTTCCTTTTACATACTCGATTTTTTAGCGATAGAAAGACTACAGCAGGCAGTGAAGGAATGCAATAAGAAAGGACTAAATAGAAACTGCAAGAAGAGAGAATACACGGTTGTTAGCAAAAGGGGAAAACCCAATATGCAAATTACAAACTGGAGATGCCAATAGCAATCATTTAAAACAATTTATATATTAGGGAAGTGTTTTGACAGAAGACGAACAGTGCGACGCTGAAATCTGAAGGAGAATTGGGATAGTGGAAAATAACTTCCTAAAACTAAGTAATGTATTAAAAAACAGGAAAATTACGCTGGAAACAAAGAAGTCACGGAATATCACACTTCCTATGTGACAGTGAATCACCTCACAGATGAAGAAGAGACTGGTAACAACATAAAGGTGGTTCTACAGAAGGATGCTGAGAATATCCTGGATTGAACAACGATGACATTTTAGAAGATATAACATTACAAAGAGACAGTAGAAATCACTCGTTCATATAATGAAGAAATACGTGTTTACTCAGAGGACATACTGTAGGCAAGAGAGACTGATGAAAAACAGCGTATGGTCTACCTAATAAGCTTTTGTAAATGGATGACATAACAGGGTTTAGGAAAGATAACAAAAAGACAAAATTTACTAAGGAAATAGCGGAGAGCCATAATCGCCCACATACTGAAGAAACATGGCTCATAGAAAAAGAGGAATAGCCCTTTGTCCTCAGTTCATGTGGCATTCAACACAAATCGACCCCCCTCTGCAAATGAACTGGGCTTACACTGGAGAAATGCTAGCTTGCAAACTTTGTGAAACGACGCTAAACATTCTTTCTTTGGTCTTTCTTATTACATAGATCTGTTAAACATTCGGTTTTGTATATATCTGTTATTGTCTTTTGAGTGATCTGACATTCTAGCAGATGACTTTCTTATGGACCCGCCAGTCCTAATAGTCGAAACTTGAAAGGTGCTATATTATGGGATTGGTAATTGCATTTTTCTTCACAAGGACAGTTCGTAAAGGTGCAACAGAATCTGAAACGGTTTTCGATTTTTGTTTCCCTTTCTTGTGGGCATCGCGTGCGGGGGTACCGTCTTCATCTGTTTGTCTCGCCAAATGAGTGAAGTAATCACGCGCCGAAGACTTCTGGGAATATTGGGACGCAGTTAGCAGCCGATAGATTTTCTTGGGACATTTAAACAATCTACTTACTTCAAATGAAAAGTGAAGGCTATTACAATACAAACTGTGAAACTAATCAGCCGTTTTCATTTCACCGTTATGAGTTTACCAATTTCAAATGAAGAATTCATTTTTCGAGTTCGTGCAATCTAGGTATCGCAAAGTCGAAATTTGAGGATCGAACACACTATTCAGTGGCATTCGTTAACCAAAGTCGAGGTTTTCTAAATAGCGCATGCGTAATAGTATCTGGGTCGTGCAGAGCACGTGCAGGCGACAGTTGTTTGAAACAACATCTTTTTGAGTTAAGAAATTCGTACTGGTATTAGTAAATTCAGGAATGCGTCTTGAAATCCAACGCGATTTAAAATTCCGGGTTAGTCTGTTGTGTTCGCATTCGCAAAAACAATTCGGAAATTGTATTTTTGGCTTTATCTAGCTATATGTTAAATAGCAGGGTAGACGGTGTTTTCTAGACTTGAATGTCAAACCAGTAAAAGAAGGAATGCTTTGAATCACAAACCATGGAGAATGAAACGGAAAAAAAATCATAATCTTATCAAAGCAATCATGGCAATTCCTAGGCAAAAAAGAAAGATTAGTTAAAAAATACCATCAGTTGATGTTATAATTTTCAAAATGTCTCTTTTGTAGTGATTTATAAATAAATAATATATATATATATATGTACATACATAGATACACACACACAAACACACACACAGATATATATATATATATATATATATATATATGTGTGTGTGTGTGTGTGTGTGTGTGTGTGTGTGTGTGTATTTTGTGTATTTGTGTGTTTGTGAGTGTAAAAGATAATTTAGAATCCAGGTTTTTGTAGAAATATGACAAATAGAAAACCATTATTGCTCTGATGATGCCTAGGAAGGCGAAACACGTAATCAAATCTAATTTTAATTAAACGGGTTTCTTATGTAGAATATTTCTTCATATATATATATATATATATATATATATATATATATATATACTGATTTGCCATCAATCAGAAAGTTTTCACCTAATCTATCAGCTCCCGGCAGAGAGGAAGGTGAATTTTTACGTATTTATAAACACGCCAGTGATTCTGAGTGATCGATTCAGAGAAGTGCTTATAAATATATATATATCTTCTCTCTTAATATGCATGTACATATGAAGAAATATATATATATATATATATTTATGAATAAAAATGACAATAGGAAAACTGGTAATTACCAGTTTTCCTATTGTCATTTTTATTCATAAATATTGTCTTCTCTACCGATTAAATCGGAGAAATTTTCATATATATATAGTGAGAGAGCGAGAAAGATGATGGACATTCCTATCAAGTTCGATGTATGATGTTTCGGCGATCACAAACTAATTGTGAAACTATGACAGGCATGAATTTGAGACTGGCTCGAGAACTGCACAAAAGACCACAAACAGTATAGGAGAATGTATTATATCCAATTGCAGCGGGGACAATGTTAGCTGTCTTATTTTGCTTTCGTCTTCACGTAGTCAACAGATAGTTACTTCTTGTTGGTGCATTATTCCTGAATGGCAGCTCCAACGATACTCTGATCTCTTCATAGTTCCCTCTTCAAAGTTTTTAAATAGAATGACGCAAGAAAGGTTGCTTTTCTGTTTATCTTTAGGCCTGAACTATATATATATATATATATTTATTAAAGACATTTTTATGTTTAACGTTCTTTTTTTTATAGATACAAGTATTTAAGTAAATGCTTTGTTTATAATAAACAGTATTAAATAACATTTACCGGCCTGAATGTCCGAGAAATTTTCATAGAAAAATATTCGTCCTTTGACAGGATTCGAACCTGCATCCTATACAGGACCGTCATTTACGCTGACGTGCCTTAACCGACTCGGCCACAAATTCTATGAAAATTTCTCTGACATTCAGGCCGGTAAATGTTATTTAATACTGTTTATTATAAACAGAGCATTTACTTAAATACTTGTATCTATAAAAAAGAACGTTAAATATAAAAAATGTCTTTAATAAATAAATTGTCGGACTTTTGTCCATTTTATATATATATATATATATATATATATATATATATATATATATATATATATATATATATATATATATATATATATATAGTTATATATATAGTTCATTCCACGCACAAAAGCACACACCCACCGGCGCACACAAAAACACATATATGTGTCTCTGTTAGTGTGGAAATCTTTTTTAAGAAATTTATAGGGCACTTTAATATACTTAAGAAAAGGTGTATACATAATGATATAAAATCATGAATAAGATTTATTTTAGTAGCAAGAATACATTCATATATTTTCTGTTTTTTTCAACCGAAAAGTTATGTCAGTTTAATTTCTTCCCCTGCTTTAACGATGTACTAATTACTTATTCTTCTATACCCTGTGTACCTCCAGGACGTATGCGATCATGGCTCTTTACAACTTCCAGTCCTTTGTAGGTCTGAGTAAATTTTGTCTTTCTGCTATCTCTCCTAATCTCTTTTCTGCCATCCATGTACATAATCTCGTTAGGTAGATTATTCATTTCTGTCCTCTGCCACTCTGGTCTTCAACTGCCCGTTGTGTGTCAAATTTTCTAAGCATTCTTTCTTTGTTCAGTTGCATCTTTTCTTATTGAACTTTTCTTGTTTACGTGTATGTCTTTTTGCACAGCGTATGATGTTGATGGGAACATTTTGATTTTCGGTTCATCACTCGTGACTTAGGAAAATAAAGAGATAATTTGTTCTTTTCACAGATAGGTTGTATCCAATTCCTGCTGAAATATATAATATTTTCTCCATGATGCTTAATCTTAAAACTTCAGGCCAATAACATGCTTACCACAAATGTAAAACTGATTTAATTTTTTTTTTTTCTTCTTCTTCTTCTTCTTCTTCTTCTTCTTCTTCTTCTTCTTCAAACAGTGAGTCGGGATTTAATTTTGGATACAATTTACAGCCGATGCAATATCTAAAATTATTACAACATAAAAAGCCCTTTCCATAACACACACACACCCATACGCATCCGCTTATTTCTTTCGCTTGCTGCTATTTCCCTTGATCATAATTTGTTCATATGTCTTACAGAAAGTAAGATAATATAAACGTGTAACGTGTGTATGGACCATGGGCTGGCATGCCACGTGCTCGAACCAAGCTCTGGCGTGGCACGGGAGGTGGGGATTTTGCAACACGACCTGGCGCAACACAGGTGAGTGTACCACGGGCAGGCGTGCAACGCGCGGGCTCACCAGAGGCTGGCGTGCCACGGACGGGCACACCACGACCTGGGGTACTACGGGCGAGTCCACCACGGGCAGGCGTATCACGCGCGGGCGTAGCACGGTTAGCCGTGCCACGAGCGGACGGCGAATCACGGACTCGACCCGCATCTCTCTTTGCGTGATAACATATAATTGACAAAGTTCGAAAACTAATTGAATTCGACTTGATCTTAATGTATCGGACTCTTTGAGGAGGTGACACCCATAAATTTTGAACAACAAAGTTAAGCCGGCTGGACGGGCCGAACATCCACGTTGCGGTCCGCTCGTGAATAGTCGCATACGAAGAAATAGTATCGATTGTCGTTATTTACATATAAATGCTTTACAGCTCTTTTCGAGCTGACTAGTTTGACTAATTATGTCTGAATTGATTCTATTCCCATCAAATCAGTCTCAAAGGGAATTTCTGCGTCATTTTTCTTTTCATTCAGACTAATTAAGAAATAAAACCCAAAGAGTAACTGATCTGCTAATTAAATTCTCATTTTCTTTCTTTCTTTTTTATACCAACTATCACTCTCCTTGTCGGATGATAAGCAAGTTTCCCTCGAAAATTACTTCTTATGTTCTGAGGTTGATTTTCACAAAGTGCCCCATCAGTCAGTTATATGCCATGCGTGATACACGCTTAGGCGATCATGTATCTTTCGATACATGACTGACGAGGCAGATTTTTTTTCCACGGTAGGTTGCCATTGATTCCCGCGGTAGACCATTTGCTATCCAATGCTATAGAACCTGGCTTGTCCTGCTATTTCCCTGGCGGGTGGGGGAGAAAAAGAGGATTCATACCTTTCCTAAGGGTATTATCACGTAAGTGAATGTAATGGATTCGACTGGGATTCGAACGCGGATCCCCGATTCCTCAATCCGAGCCGCTATCCATTACTCTACCGTACCTCCCAGAGTACCCCATACTGTATCCTTTTTCTTTCTAAAACAACAATACTATTATAATTCTGCTTATTCCCTACCACGTACGTTACGCCCTGCCAATATCTCATTTTTCAGTTCCAGTGGCGAGGAAAGACGTTAAAGACATATCAGAAACGCTTTTTTTTAGTGTTTCAGGGAAATAGATAGAATGAAAAAGAATTTTGAGACGTTATAACTTTATTACCGATTTCCTTTGCTTCTCTGGGCATTTGTAAGGGTTACTGATCCGGAGTGTAAACTAAAATACGACAATACGATGCAGTGCAATGCTTATAATTACTGGCTGAACATTTCCGGGTATAAACGTTTGCCAGTCATCATCATAATCGTTCTGTAGACTGCTTCGATTCTCGGAGGTTGACATAAGAACAGAAGAAACCGTCAACCTCCTCCAGAAGGATTTGTTGACGTTGGCTCTCAGAAGTTCCGACATTGTCATGTCCGTGTACTCTTTGATGTTGTCTGACCAGCTCTTGCATTATTCCCTCCATCTGCGTCCGTCTTTAACAATGCCTTTCATGATGGTCTGTTTTACCGTAAACCATGCCATATTCCGACGCTTAATAGAGGTGAGAGATACCTGTTGGTCCCCAGAACGTTTGACTTTGCTCCGTATATAAATTTTGTTTTGTGATCTCAATAACAGATGCGGAAGAGATTTCTCAAGCATTTTTTCTCGAACGTCTGCTCGAATGGAGGGCTAATTTCGATTGCCGAATAGCTATGATATCTAAGTGTTATTAGACTGACTGTAATCGCCACTTACATATCATTTATTGTAGTACTATTACTACCTTCATAAAATTACTAATAGTTTAACGGAATATACCCGGAATCAACAAGTTTTTGGATAATTTCTATACCCATTACGACCATGAAAGAAAATACGTGTTCACATACATGAGAAATAAATTCAAATATACAGTTTGTCCTCCGAATATTGACATCATTTCAACAAGAATTGCCAAAATTATTGGCCTGCGAAATGATGTCAAATTTTTGGGGACAACCTGTATAACAAAAGTACGTTATCTGATTTGTTTAACAAAATATGTATAAAAGAAGGGATCATTAGCCATAGGCCCAATATGGCATTACGATTGTGTTAAATCCTGAAAAAAAAACTGTCGCAGATTGGTTTCGATATCAGTGTCTAATTTTATTTTTACATACCCTCTATCTCTCATATTGAGCACTTTTACCCATGAATATAACAGACCTTAAAACGATATTTTTTTTATATATATATATATATATATATATATATATATATATATATATATATATATATGCACATTATTAAGCTTCTAAATAATAATAAACTATTAAACAATAGACACGAGTTAACGGTTTTTGTAGACATCATCAGATTTTTGGTTTGAATTATTAGCTAAAAAAAGCATAAAATATAATAACTTGTTTAATCCATAGCCCAATCATCAGATTCATGGTTTGAATAATTAACTAAAAACATGCATACAATATAACACCCTTCATAATCCATAGCCCAAATAAATAGTTTAAATACCCTACAAAAAAAAGATAACCCTTTATGAAGTCGTCAAAAAACAAAGGTTACGACAGTTTTTTATATGCACAAATCCCTTTCATAAAAAAAAAAAATAAAAAAAAAATAAATCTCCATAGACATGCAAACTAGACGAAGGTTAATACATCTTCCGTTTAAAATATAGACACCCCTACCTTTCTCTGACTTGACATCTATGAAAGTAACTCTATACTGATACTTATTATTAACACCCAACACACGCCTACCCAATTTAAACAATTCGCCCTAGCTGTTACCATAGAAATTTTGATTTCAATTTTTAAAAAACGTAAATTTCAGATATACGTTATTC
>CAHIKZ030001868.1:1752500-1767500 GCA_903632075.3 Acanthosepion pharaonis
TCTGCTCGTACCCTCATAATTGCCCTCTACAAAATAAATGTCGCACAGAATCATTAGTATACCAATGCAATATCTCTTCGATTGAAAATCCTGAAGACATAAAAAATATATATAGTTTGCACTAGCCATGAGTTCAAAAAAGATTCAACCAACATCAAAGTTCATTTAGGATAAATAAATATAAAAATCAAACATCTCTCTCGAAGTATTTCGGGCGCCTAAAATAATCAAATAAAACACCTACAGTAAAATGGAAGTTAAAAAGAAAATCTAGAATATGTAGGTCATTAAATGACCCATGTCGTTTGTGCATACATGAGAAACTATATATTACTAAGTTTATAAAAAATAAAAAATTACTGAAGCAGAGAAATGAAATAGCTATTTTATGCCGTCAATGTCAAAAATTTTCCTAAAATAATATTTAAAAATAAAAATAAAATTAAAAAGTGTGACCTGGTAATATACATACATACATTTAATGTGGAAAAATAATTTTATATACTGTAAGTAATTCTATTACATTTACTTTATAAAAAAGAAAAAAATAGTCTATTAAAATAACAGTGAAATATTTTAAAGTTGTATTTAAAATTGAAAACGAATTCTAACCTAAACATCTTTTAAAATTGTAGTTAAATAAAACGTATTCTAACTTAAACACCTCTCTCACAGTACTACCAGCACTTAAATGAATCCAATAAAACACTTACATAAAATGAAAATACGATGAAAAGCTAGAAGATGTAGGCAATTGAATGACTCATGTCCTTTGTACATACATGAGAAACTATATATTACTAAGTTTATAAAAAATAAAGTTTAATAAATCAGAGAAATGAATTAGCTATTTTTGCCGTAATTATCATAAATTTTACTTAAATAACATTTAAATATAAAATTTTAAATATTGTGACCTGGTAATATAAATACTTACACTTGATATGGAAAAATAATTTTACTTACTGTAAGTAATTCTAATACATTTACTTATTTTAAAAAGAAATATAGTTTATTAAAATTAACAGTGAACATATTTTAAAGTTGTATTTAAAATGGTAGTTAAATAAAACGTATTCTAATCTAAACACCTCTCTCAATGTACTACAATCACTTAAAAGAATCCAATAAAACACCTACAGTAAAATTGTACTTTGTACTGACATGAGAAACTATATATTACTGGATTTATATAGAATATATAAAAAATAAAAGGTTACTAAATCAGAGAAATGAATTAGCTATTTTTGCCGTCATTGTCATAAATTTTACTTTAATAATATTTAAATATAAATTTTAATAAAAAAAACAAAAACAAATTGTGACCTAGTAATATACATACTTATACTTGATGTGAAAATAATTTTACATAGCGTAAGGGATTCTAATACATATACTTGTTTTAAAAAGAAATATAGTATATTAAAAATTAAAAGTGAAATAAAAATTAAAAGTAATTAAATAAAACTTATTCTAATCTAAATACTCCACCAAAAAAAATCTTTAAGTATACAAATAGAAAAAAATGCCGTAAGAATATTTGCCGTTAACAATGAATGTTTTAAAAAAATCCAGACGACATGCATTTAACGGATGTCAGAATTCATTGAAAAATACATCCCTACCCCCTACCAAAGCGTAACTAATAACTGATACATCAAAATACATCGATAATGAACACGCAAACACCCCTTGTCTGGTTGAATGGATTTCTCTGTAGCCTTGGAAACGTGAATTATGATTTTTTGCGGTGCATTTAAAACCCAGTAATAAATAAGTTACTCCAAAATTCGCTTGACGATGAAATGGAACTAATATCTTTAATTTAATTACAAAATTAAATTCAAAGCTTTTAGCTTCCATTTTTGAAACCTGGTTAGAATGGTGTAGCGAAAAAACATATTTTAAATCAATTATTTTTATATATATATATATATATATATATATATATATATATACACTCACACGCACACACAGATAGAGACAGATATATATGTGTGTGTGTGTATATATATATATGTATGTATATATATATATATATATATATATATATATATATATATATATATATATATATATATATATATATATATATATATATATATATATATATATATATATATGGTATAAACAAGTTCAACCTGATGATCCCATGTTCAGGGTAGGTAGTAACTGGCTCAAAAGTATTTATTAATTTTACTTTCGCTCTACTTAGTGTATTGAGCGTTCTTCGTTTTAATTTATTACTCGCTGTTTTTTTTTCTTCGTACGAGAGATTTAAGGTACTGGACGATTTCTTTCTTCCTATGCGAAGATTTCTGGTGATTTTTTTTTTTTTTCATTTTTTCCTCGGATGCCAATTTACTTGAAAATTGTGTTATCCAGTGTTTTTTCACCAATCCGAATTTAAATAAATTTACATTATATATATATATATATATATATATATATATATATATATATATATATATATATAACTGCATCTACTTGCAAAAAAGACTAAAAATAATGGAAGCTCTAATAATAAAAAAGAAAAAGCCAACTCTTAACAATATTAACTATGAACAAAGCCACAATGTGCTAACCGTATACGGAAACTAAAAAACATCACCACACACACTGAACATACACAGAACACACACACTCTACTAAGCTGATAATTGAATCATCCTTGATAATGGCTAAAAGGTATAGCCTGAAAGCGCTCGGAAATACAGAACATTCGGACAGTTCTTACACACTCTTTGTCCAGAAAAGAAAGCTCTTGTCAGAACACAAGAAAAATTAAATAAAAAGCTCAACCGTAGTACCTTGTCTGTCGTTTTTAATGAAACATGCATAAAGGAAGGATTGCTGCCTAAATATACAAATATATATGTATATATATATATATATATATATATAAACGGCCCCCTTAATTATTGTAATTATTTCATTATTCTCCTCCTACCCCACATACCACACTCCTACCCACCTCCTACTACTACTCTTGCTATGCTCCTTCTTTTTTCTTTTTCTTCTCTTACCTACATTCTTATTTTGTACACTTGGTTCTAACTTTTCTTTTCGCCTTATTCCCCTCCTACAAGTTTCCATTTCACTTTTGAATTCTTCTTTTCTTTTTCTTCTTTTTCGCCTTAATTCATTTTTATTTCGTCTTTATATTTTCTCATTTTAATTCTTCCTCTTCTCTCCTTCTTCTTCTTCTTCTTCTTCTTCTACTTCTTCTTCCCTTTTCCATTTTTCCTCCTTCTTCTAGTTGAATTCTTATTTTCTTCTTCGCCTTCTTCCTCTGCTTTTCATTTTTCTCCTTCTACATTTTTCTGTCTTTACTTCTTCTTTCATTGTAATTTTCTTTGTTTTCTTCTTCCATTGTCTTCTTCTTCCATTGTTTTCTTTCTTCTTCTTCAACCCTCTTCTATCTCTCCTTCTTCTTTTCGTCATTTTCTACTTCCTCTTCACTTTTTGTTTTCTCTTCGTCTTGTTCTTCTCGAATTGTTATTTTCTTTTTTTTTTCTCTCTCTCGGTGCTTTCAGAGTTTCCCTCTTCTTCTTGAATTCTTTTGATCGTCATTTCCTTCTTCCTTTTCTTTTATATTTTTTCCTTCTATACTATGCTACCTTTCATTCTCTTTCTTCTTGAATTATTAATTTCTTTATTTTTTTCATCCTGTTCTTTTTTCTCTTTCTACATTTTTCCATCTTTCATTCTTCCTTTCCTTCTTGAATTTTATTTTTTTCCTTTTCTTCTTCCTCTTCTTTACTTTTTTCTCCTTTGTACACTTTTCCATCTCTTATTCTTCATCTTCTTCTTCTTCTTCTTCATCATCGTCATCAGCAGCAGCAGCATCAACAGCATCATCATCGTCATCTTCTTCTTCTTTTTCTTCTTCTTCTTCCTTAATTCTTATTTTCTTCAATTTTTCCTTCCTTTTGTTTCCTTCAAACTTTTCCATCTTTCATCCTTCTTCTCGAATTCTTATTTCTTTCTTCCTGTTTACTTCTTTTTTCTCCATCTACACTTTTACATTCTTCTTCATTTTTTCTTCTTCTCGAATTCTTATTTTCTTCATTTTCTTCTTCCTCTTCATTTTTTCTCCATGTCCTCCTCCTCCTTCTTCTTCTTCTTCTTCTTCTTTGAATTATTCTTCTTCGAATTATTCTTCTTCGAATTCTTGTTTTCTTATTTTTCTTCTCCAACTTCACTTCTTTTTCTGATTCTCTATCTACATTTTTCCATCTCTCTTTCTTAAATTCATTTTTATTTCCTTCTTCTTTGCTTCTTATAATGCATTCTTCTATTTTCCTCCTCCTTTTTCTTTCTTCATTCTTTTCTTCCTCTCCGTTTCTTCTTATTATTCAGCTTCTAAACAATTCTATATTTCCATCTTCTCTTCCTTCTCCTTCTTTTTGAATTCGCATTTTTTAACTTTCTTTCTTTGGTTTTTCTGATTCTCTTACACTTTCCATCTTTCATTATACTTTTTCTTCTTCTTGAATTCTCATTTTCTTCTTTCATTTCTTTGTTTGGTTTTTCAGATTCTCTTTCTTCATTTTCTATCTTTCATTCTACTTCATTTTCTCCTGAAATCTCATTTTCTTCGATACCTTTTATTTTTTTTTTCTGATTCTCTGACATTTTTTCATCTTTCCTGTTTACCCTTTTTCTTCTCTTTCTTCTATGTTCTCGCTCTGTCCTTTTTTTTTGTTCCGCCATACATTCCAATCACAGTCTCTTTTATTGCCCTTCACTGTCTCTATTAAATGACTAAATTCCATCCTTTTTTTATCACTTGTATTACTCTCACTCTTATGCTTTTTATCTTTTTTAATATTTTCTAAACTTCGCCTCATAAGTATTCTTGCAAACTGCAGTCCTACCATTGTCTAGACTTTTCTAATTCTTGTTGGAATCTTCATTTTCTCCACTCTATACATCAAAGGTTCCAAGTGCAACCATTTTTACAGAGCGACGTCTAAATCTCATCTTCCTCCGTTTCTTCGGTCCTAGACTGAAATTCTCTTAATGCGTTTCCTTTCGTCTTCATTTTATCGCTTCTGAAAGCAATAAGTCAACTCACTTATCCAATTCTCTCCTTACCATTCTAGCAGATCTTAATAATGTTGCCATCCGTTCCATTTTATTCTAGATTTTCACAACATTCTTTTGTTCCAAGTGCCCCTCTTCCAATTCAGTCAGTTCTCTAGCAAGGTTTTGGTACTTTATATTTCTTTCTTCATTCCTAATTCCACGCACTTCGACTACATTTTGTATTTCTTTTTTTATCGTGCATAGATGGTTCTTTCTCTCTGTTTTTCTTTATTTCTTTCTTTCTTTCTTTCTTTCCTTCTTTCTTTCATTCTTTCTTTCTTTCTGTGTATTTGCCTGTCCGTTTTTCTTTCTTTCATTTCTTCGTTTTCTTTCTTCATACTTTATTTACAACGATTTGTTTTTTATTTCCTTTTTTTTCTCTTTTATTCTTCTTTAATTCATTCAATATTACTTTCTTTTTAAGTTCTTTAATATACGTTATTTCTACCATTTTCTTTCCTTCTCTTTCTTCCTTTCTTTCTTTCTTTCTTTCTTTCTTCTCATTCTCTCTTCTCCCTGTCGTTTACTCATCTCTTACTTGACTAAATCATAATCTAGTAACGATCAAAAAGCATTCATAATCAAAAAGTATTAATGTAATATTATACGTTCCTCCCAAGTCAATGCACTTAATCCAGTGGTGAATCTTCATCACATGAATCAAACATTATGCAGTGAAAATTTCAGATCAAAATTCAGCTAAAAGTTTTGCTTCTGTATATGTATTTCTTACTCTTCTCTTCTTTAACATATTTTTTTCTTTTATATGTTATGCCCATTCGGGACGTGGGCGATCTTTTTTATATTGTCTTACTGGAAGTAATAAAACACAGGAATTCACAGAGCGAAATCTAAATTTTAGTCTAACAAAAACTTTAAAATATAAACATTTTAATATCCAACGCAACAGTGAAATCTATTTACTTCCAAACATATCTTCAGTTCTTTACCATTACTCATGTCTTTGACATCTTCGAACGGTAGGGAATCTTCAAGCAGTTATCATGCCTGTACTCAAGAGGATGACTCTTTCTCCTTCCACTCCTAAGAAAGAAAAAAACATGGCCTCTCTTGCCAGTTCCGAAAGAGACATCATTGCAAAAACGGTGCACGTATTTTGAAATTGTGTTATTCTTAGTCAAATTATATTTCACAATACCTCTTTGTTAATCGGGAAAAATGTGTGGCTTGCATTTGAATAGAATCCATTAGCTTCACACATTTTCTTCCAGCTTCAACTTCACTCAACTTATGAGGCAGATTGTCCAAACCTATTTTTGTCAAAAGAAAACGTTTTATTTCTAAAACTATCCCATTTCATTATTCCATGAATTATCCAAACTTTTGCATCCATCTTTGTTTTATTATTTTGTAAATTATTGTATTATTCAGTTGACGCTTTTCAATCAAGATGTACAGGTTTATTTCAATAAGTAGGTGCTAAAAATTTTGGTGAAACCTCATTGGACACAGTCATCGTCTTGTTTTATACTATATATATATATATATATATATATATATATGAAGAAATATGGTCTTAAGGTGTGCTATATTTCTGGGATAAAGTGTTCAATATCAGATATATAGCATGTGTAAATATAAAAGTGAACATTGAAGTCAACACTTCGAAGAGACAGGCTGTTTCATGCTAGACGCAATCGTCAGATGTCGTGGACTAACGATTGCATCTAACATGAAACAGCCTGTCGCCTCTAAGTGTTGACTTCAATGTTCACTTTTATATATATATATATATATATATATATATATATGTATGTGTGTGTGTATATATTATATATATATATGTGTGTGTGTATATATATATATATATATATATATATATATATATATATATATATATATATATATATATAATCCATTGTTCGTAGCAACTACATTAAAAAAATTGCTCAATATAAAGTAGAGCGAAATATTATCATAATATTTTATTATAAGAATTTATAATAAAAATATTTTAAATTGCTACCCAAAAAACGAAAAAAAAGCGTTATCTCTTTTCCGAATGTTAAAGGGAGGAGCATAGGGTCAGAATTAAAAATATCCTTGTGGATATATCTGGATTAACCAATTAAATGTCAGATCTACCCTAAATAGAAAAAAAAAATGATCAGGTGGTGGATGTGGGAGAGTGATTTTTCCAGGCATCGATAAACCGGCATTTAGACATGTCATCATTGACGATTATATTAATCATAGTATTAAATCCTGCAAGCTTTTAGTGTGGCGATTTGAAATGTTTTATCATAAACTCATTTAAGGCATGCTATATTTATGGATTAATGTGCTCAATTTCAGGAACAGAACATATTGATAGAAACTTGAAGAAGACTGACTACTGAAACATTGTGTTAATAATAAAAAGGATGAATGCATTCGTGAAAGTCGAAAAGCATAAAACTGTTCGGCGCTGAAATACATCGAGTCAATTGCCTCGTCCACTGCAAGGAAAGTTGGCTCCCTGAGCCGCGCCAGGAAGTTTTTCTCCCCGGAATCGATCCTCCAGATCTACAAATCAACAATTCGCCCTTGCATGGAGTATTGCTGCCATATATGGTCTGGCGCCCGTTCTGTTTGCCTCGGGGTTCTTGATAAGATCCAGAGGCGGATATGCAATATGGTTGGCCCTCGTCTACAGTCACTTTCTCACAGACGCGCCGTCGCCTCCCTCTGTCTGTTCTACAAATACTTTCATGGAAATTGCTCCGAGGAGCTGCATTCGCTGGTTCCCAGACGTCATGAGTTCCAGCGCCTTACGAGGCTGGCATCCCGCTCTCACCCCTTCACTGTCGAAACTCCTAAATGTAGCCGTCTCTTCTACTCTAATAGCTTCATGTCTCGCACCTCTCACCTGTGGAACTTCCTTCCCTTCTCCTGTTTCCCTGTAAGCTATAATCTCCAGCTATTCAAGTGTAATGTCAATCGACATCTCTAGTTGCCTTGATCTATCCACTACCCTTCTCCTCATCCTTTCTTCTATCACTCCTATCTGATCTTGCTATTTTCTGTAACCCCTTGCGTCCTAGTGGCTTCCCGCCTTGCTTGGGGTAAAACGCTTAAAAAAAAAATTCAAGTAAAAATAATAGAATGAATCTCGGCTTCTCCAGATAATTAAACAATTGTGGTTCAAAAAACAATATTTATGTGAAAATACGAAAATTTTAAAAATATCAAACCAGGATATGGCCTAGGCGATGGAAAAAAAATGGTAGGCAATGCTCATGTCTGTGTTTAAAAAACAGCAGCAGCACGTAAAAAACGAATGAGAATGCATTCTCTGAGGAGAAAAAAAGTGTTTTATCGTGATGAAAGCCTTAAAAATCTAGTAAACGATCATGAAAATCGACCAGATCTTATGAACTATCTTAGAGCTCTTGCTCATAATCTTTTATAAATTATTCATATATTCTGGCTTTAAAATATATAAACGATATTTACATGATAGTTTGTAAATGTTTCGAAATAAAGATTTTTCCAAAAAGATTATTTTTCGATATTCTGATCTTTCCGGATTTAAAGTTTCGGTATTTTGATCTTTCGGAATTTTGATACATTTAGGATTTCAAATTTTGGGATTCCAAGTTTTGGGATTTTAAATTTCCGGATTTTCAATTCCGGGATTTCAAAATTTGGTATTTAATATTTCGAGATTTTAAATTTTGGGATTTCGACTTTCGGGATTTTAAATTTCGGGATTTATTATCTGTACTGGTTTCGTCCCCTAGTGGAGGACATCAAGTTTCATGAATTACATTATACCAACAACTGGGAGTATTCACTAAGCAGGGAAAATCCTTAATCTGATGGGAGCACCATCTTACTTATTATAAAACGCAGATTGTGTGTGTGTGTCTGTACGTTTATATATTGGATCGGATTTCCTACATTTATCAACTGATTTCAACAAAACATCACAGGACTACGTAAAATTACCTTGCGGTGGTTCTGACAGCGCCAAAAATTGGAAAAATACAATTGTTTTTGCACGAAATCAATTTGAAAACATGAAAAAAACATGATTCTGCCGCCAGAATGAAAGGGGGACAACTCATATCGAGTTATACTTATTAAAAAACCCAGGTTGTTTTGTGTGTGTGTGTGTCTGTGTGTGTGTGTGTGTGTGTTCTTTTATATATGGGATCGGATTTCCTACATTTTTCAACCGATTTCAACAAAACTTCATTTTTTTTTGGCAGGTAGTGTTTCTAATTGTCTTGCACACTTTTTTCTTTATTTTTACATTCAGAATGCTTTACAAATTCCATTTACAAGACAATTATTTATAATAAAATTCTGTTCAATCGGTTGACTCATAACAATTGAAAACAATGTTTTTGTATGAGTTTGGGTTTGACTAATTTGTAAAAACAAAACAAAAAAAAAACATATTAAGACATGCATGTCCGTCAACGTTAAACAATAATCTTTGTCAATTTTATTTTTCAGTCTTTATGATGGTCGATACTTGATCTATCTCTTACTGTTGCATCCCCGGGCAACGCCGGACTCTACTGCTAGTTCTTAATAATTCCTGATTTGATGTTATTTGTCTGTACTAGACTCATCTTCTTGTATATGGTTTCATTGTATTATGTCTGGGACTTAATCCTAATCAAGGAATAGTCCCTTATCTGACTTATTAGTAGAGAAAAGAGAAAATACCTCGGGCGGAACTTGAACTTTGTTCGCGGGTTACATATTTTCCATTCGATAACTGTTTGGACGGATCTGTATTCACATCCTCTATGATAAGCTGTTACATTCACAAAATAAATTTCAAATTATGTGTAGCTATGCGTGTGTTTCTGTGTCGATGTATCTGCATATGCCGAGTGTAACAGCAAACTTGTCCAATTGTTAGATTCAGATCTGAACCGTTGTATCTTAGAAATGATTAAAGATATCTTACTGGAATTGTTTGAGGTCTTTCTAACACTATTGGACTGCATTGTGGACAATAAGAATGTATTGAGCTCCAAGCTGAAATGATGATCCCTCTTCTTGTGACCTCCTGATCCAGTTTTCCTCTTTATTGTTCCCTCTTTTTTGAACTTATTCACCGTTCTCTTGATGGTTCTTGAATGGACTTTGAAGATGGAAGCCATAGTATGAATGCTGGCACCATTACTGAAAGCCTGAATGATCTTTTTCCTCTCAGCATTGCTCTGTTGGGAAGTCATCGTGGGGCTGACACAAAACGATTTTGACCTGTTCTCTTTCTAGTTGAATAACTCAGGTTTTTTTCTGTGACTCTTACGACAAATGGCTTGAAGATGACTAAACATCTTAACTGAAAAAAAGAACCTCCATTATTTTAAGCACAAAACATTTTGTGGGATAGACAATTGTCCCATGATGATATTTAGACAATTTAGCTATGACATCTGGTATATGTATATATGGGCACTTCGAAAGCTTGTCTTTACAGATAAATTACAACTCATAATTTCGGCCATTTGTCACATCTAAGCTCCAATGGGTAAATTTTCGCCATTTTATATTTTTAATTTCACTCATGTGCGTTGTTTCTTTTTGTCGACGGCACATTACAGTAGGGTGAGTTTGTCACCGTCTGGGGAAAAAAAAAAGAACGGTGACGCAATTCACTTCGCCAGAAATTTAGAAACGCTATGCTGTACTCCTTGGCGTTCGCGACGGGAGCTCCAATACAGTCATTTCCGTGTCTCTGGGTGTCAATCTAGGGATAGTGCTGAAGAAATTGAAAAGAGTTAGACGATTCTAATCGTGATTACGAAGGTACGGCAGCTAGGAAAAATCACTCTAATACTTCTTATGAGAAAAATAACTCCCGAATTTGTTGGCGAGAGCTTCAGATTCAACACAGAGGCCTACTGTTATACCGGAACATACCTATTCTATTGTTAATAGACTCTCCCACAGATAATAAGTAGTAGTAGTAGCAGTCGCCAGGGGGCTCAGGGGAGTTGGTGAGTCAGTCGATGTCGGACATTAAAGTATCAACCACCACAACTAGATTGCTGCGTCATTAACTATTATTTCAAGTTCCTAACGTTTTGTACGTCGAACCTAATTTAGGACCGACTTAGTGAAATACAAGCCTCCACCGTGAAAACTACTCTACACCACCATAAGTGACTTGAGGAAGTACTGCTGCTCTGGCTTAAGAGGGTTGCTGCTGAAAGACCCTATGTCAGGACTCTGCACCATGTCACACACAGAAGAACCAATCATGGCTATCAGACAATATCTGCAACCACATCACCCCTGACATTTGGTCATCTAACTCCCCAGACTGCAACCTTTTGATTATTATGTGTGGGTCGCAGTTGAACGAGAGACCAACAAAACTCCCTGTAATGCAGGGTAAATATATCTGTTAAAATGAAATGTCAGTGTTGTTTTCATTTTTGCGTCGTTTAAGCCACAATTTATCCCACGCAACCTGTTTCTGAGTGTATGCGTATAGATAATTGCAAATATTCATTTTTGTTGTACATGCCCACGGGCCAACTAAGCACAATTCACTAACACGCGAAGGTTCCTATATTCTGCAATATTTGAACGCAAATTGGTTTATCATATAAATAAGAAAGCAAAAAATCAATAACAAATAAACAAATTGGCATAATTGAATTTATTTCAGACAATGTTAAAAACAACTCCAGTGAAATCTATCTTCACAAATCACGTGTTAAGAAATCAGATTTAAACGAATTCCTTAGCAATAAAGCATTCGCCCAAGTAAGGAATCAGAAACGCTTGATTGTTAATGGCGATGTGGAAACGCTAAAAGCCCAGTAAATTGCTGGTAATTTCCGAGTGTCCAATCTTTCTACGTCGCTGCTTCAACCTCGTTTAGTCCATCGCCTATTTAAATTTTTGTTTTTCAAAATTTCTTCGATATAAACAATAGATTATTCTATCGTAGAGATAACAAAATTAGCGTTTAACTTGTTGGTCTCCTGAAGAGAGAAGTTATTTCAGAATTTAAAACTTTCTCTGAGCTAGCGTGCTTTCTCTATTAAATTTTTTTATGACATACCCCTGCCGTAAATTTTATATGAGATTATTATTAATGTTACTGACATGCAAAGTTAAAATATCAGATATCTGCGGGAAAATTTGATTCCACGTCACGGAATATAATGCTGATCTAAAATTTCCGTAAATTTAATATGTATATGGACCTATACGTTAAAAATGTATATTTTGGTATCTGTCTATATTTCTGAGACGAGGTATTATGTACACTATTTACATTATTCGGAATATTGTCCTCATCTTTGTCGCCATATTTATTACAACGTTTCGGCCCTTCAGTATCTGCCTATATTTCTGAGATGAGGTATTATGCACACTATTTACATTATTCAGACTATTGTCCTCATCGTTGTCACTATATTTATTACAACGTTTCGGCCGTTGTACGCTCCGGCCTTCTTCAGGTGGTTGGAATATCGAACTGGGCCCTTTATTTCGCTCACTGGGGTAGGTTGTTCTAGTTCCAAGTGTCATGTTTAATGGATATCGAGGACACTTGGCACAGTGGATAAAGGCGTGGTTAGATCGAGTGACAAGACGCAAAGAGTGTGAGTTCAATACCCGGTTAAGGCAGTGGAGAACTTGGAAGGGAGAATTAACAGGAGATAACTGATAACTGACATCCATTAAACATAGCATCTGGAAAAAAAAACTTTCCATTTTACTTTCTAGATTTTTAAAGAGTTCTCAGGTGAGATGAAGAGTTTGTGTTGATCTCAGACAGGCATGCTAAAATATGTTTTGTACGCCTCTCACAGCGTAGCAGATGTTGTCACAGGCTATTTTTTCGCTCTTGTCTTGATAAATTCACCACAAACACAGCAAAAATACGTCTGAAAGATGCTTAAAGACACTTAATGCATCTATCACCGACGACTTGTTTGAACTTGAACAGCTGGAAATAAACTCAACTGTTGAGCTTACGTTCTCTGTATTCATACTGCCAGCTCTGTTGCCTGAACAGAGATGCATGTGCGTGAATCTCTGTTTGCGTTAGCATGAGTGACATCACGATGACGATTCCCCCCCAACTTCCATAATAACACCAATACACGCAATCTACATAAACTTTAATATATATTATATATATATATATATATATATATATATATATATATATATATATATATATATATAAGAACCCGCTAGTGATTTACAAAGGAGGCCACATATGGAGCAAGTGTGAGGATTGTGAGATGCGATCACTGTTAGATTGGTTGACCTTTTAGATCTTGCTCTCGCTTCTTGAAGATGATTAAGACAAGCAGACTTGCCACTTAAGATTAGCGCATAAACTTTCATAACTGAATCAATAAACTGGCAGATCGTCATACGTCGAAACCGACGGGAGAGTCCATTATATATATATATATATATATATATATATATATATATATATAGATAGATAGATAGATAGATAGATAGATAGATAGATAGATAGATATGAAGTAATCCGTTGGTATAATCTAGGTGAGTCCTATTAACTCAATATAGAATTTGAAATATGTAAAACCTGACTCACAAAGAGCGCTTATCGGTTTCACTTTCTCACCCCTACCCAGGCTCTCCTACTGCCATAATATAATTCCTGTAACAGTGTCTTCTTCTGCCATATCTGCCACCATATCCCTTGTAACGTATCCCAGTCTTTTTTCTCCCCAACTAGCCAGTATTCAACTACAAAATGATACAAATTAAAATTTGCAGGTGAAAATGGTCATTAACTAAAAGTATCTTAATTCCAATTGTAAAGAAAGAGCATATATATATATATATATATATATATATATATATATATATATATATATATATATGTAGTAGCAGTAGAACCCGGCTTTGCTCGGGGATGTAACAGTAAAAGATAGATCAAGTATCGACCATCATAAAGACTGAAAAATAAAATTAACAAAGATTATTAATTAAGGTTGACGGACACGAATGTCTTAAATTAGTTTTTTTTTTTTTTTGTTTTTTACGAATTAGTCAAACCCAAACTCAAACAAAACATTGTTTTCAATCGTTATGAGTCTACCGATTGAATAAAATTTTATTATAAACAATTGTCTTGTAAAATGGAATTTTGAAGCATTCTGAATGTAAAAATAAAAAAAAAAGTGTGCACGACAATAAGAAACACTACCTGCCAAAAAAAAAGTGAAGTTTTGTTGAAATCGGTTGAAAAATGTAGGAAATCCGATCCATATATATATAAACGACACACACACACACACACACACACAACCTGGTTTTTATAATAAGTATAACTCGATATGAGTTGTCCCCCTTTCATTCTGGCGACAGAATCGTGTTTTATCGTGTTTTCATATTGATTTCGTGCACAAACAATTGTGTTTATGCAATTTTTGGTGCTGTCAGAACGACCTCAAAGTAATTTTACGCAGTTCTGTGAAGTTTTGTTGAAATCAGTTGATAAATGTAGGAAATCCAATCCAATATATAAACGTACACACACACACACACACACACACACACACACACACACACACACACACACACACACACACACACACACACACGCACACACACACACAAGTAAGATATAAAAATGAACATAGAAGTTAACACTTAGATGCAATTGTGGCCTGACGATTGCATCTAGCATGAAACAGACTGTCGCCTCTAAGTGTTGACTTTTATGTTCACTTTTATATTTACACACGCTCTATCTCTGATATTGAGCACTTTATCCCATAAATATAGCACATCTTAAGTATATTACTTCACACACACACACACACACACACACACACACACACACACACACACACATATATATATATATATATATATGTATATATTGATGAAAGAGTTATTGTTAAATGAACCCTTAAAATGGCTACTCCTCAA
>CAHIKZ030001868.1:1772500-1790000 GCA_903632075.3 Acanthosepion pharaonis
GTGAAGCCGTAATTATCTCTCTTTCTGGACTCTCGTATAACTCTGGGTGAATTTCGGAGAAAGAAGAAGAGTGTATTCTCCGCTATCGAAATTTGGCAACATAATCCTTGTAAAACATTATCACCTTCAAATGATGTAAGTTCTATTCATAATTTTAGCCATAATTTCTCTATAGTTACTTATCATGATGTCAGTTCTAGTTATATTTTTATATATGTCATTATAAACAACTATATTGAAAACGAAAACTCAACTTTACTTGTACTCCTACTAATCCATAATCGGCAGGAGATTAGCATTGGATACTTAAATACAGAAATTGCTGTTATAAGAGAGTATGGAAATTACTGACATTATTTACATTCGGACTGTTGGTCTCATATTTGTTACGATTATCAATGATAATAAGAAAAAGAATTATTATTCTATTATTTTACGGCTTATCAACATATTATTTAAAACCAAAATTATTTTATGTATATTTTTTTTAGATATGATAATGATTTAGTGATACATGTCTTGCTATTTAATCTATATATGGGGAAAGAAAAGGTGGATACATACGATTGCTAAGGTTATTTTTCGCGTCGATGAATATAACGAACTCAACTGGAATTGGAACTCAGCACTCGAATTTCCAATCCTGAACCGTAAACCATTACACCACCTGGTTTTCAGACCTTGAAACCCTGAAATACCCTTCTCTAGGGGGGGGGGGTTATGCTCAAATGATTAAGTTCAGGCTATTGACTAGCTAATCTGTGACTTTAATTTACCACGACGAAGACATATATGTCAACACCTGCAGTCAATTAAGATCAGAAATCAGGAGTGTACTGCCTGAATTTTCCGTTAGTAGAGAAACCCGCGAAAATTTCCCGGTTACCTATTTGAATTTTTATGTTGAATCTTAATTCTTAAGTTAATGATTAAATATGACCATGGTGAGTTTTATGACAATAAAATATCTGTAGAAATTCCACTATCACATCCTTAAATATTTGATCTTAACAACTTTAACAAAATATTGCCGTAGCAATCATAAACATGAATGCTGATCGTTATTAAAATAGGTCACAATGTCCAAATGAAATGATTTGAAATTTGGCAACTTTTTCCATTTCAATTAAAGAGCAGCTAAACACTTCTACCTTTCCTTCCTTCTTTCTTTCTTTCTTTCTTTCCTTCTTTCTTTATTTCCTTCTTTCTTTCTTTCTTTCTTTCTTCTTTTTTCTTTCTTTCTTTCTTTCTTTCTTTCTTTTTCTCACTGAAACCACGCAGCGTTTCTGATATGTCTTTTGCTTTCTGACGCAATCGGAACGAAATAGTTCGTTATTTATGAGGTATTGGCATGAGTTATTAAACATTTCAATCTCCTTTTCATTCTTTCATTCTTTCTTTCATTTTCTCACTGAAACCAAGTAGTGTTTTCCCATCATTCTATGCGATCAAAACGGAATAGTCCATTATTTATGAGGTATTGGCAGGAGGCGTTAAAAACTTTTATCTTCCCTTCTTTCTCTTTGTTTCTTTCGTTTTCTCACAGAAACCCAGTAGTGTCTTTTCCTGTCCACTATTTATAAAGTATTGGCAGGGCGTAACGTTGGTGCGAACTAAATAAAGGCGGGACGGACAAGGACAATTCAGTGCCGATGGCGTCAATTTGTTTATGGTGGAACTCAATTTGCCAGGCATTAATCCACACACATGATTTCATAACCTTCCTTTGCGGCACGTATTGAATGTGACATGCAGAATTGAGCTATGAAACTGCAACAGACTGCCGCTAACTCGGTTATAATATCGAATAGCGCCTTCTATAGCATGTCCCTTATGCGTAGTCCTCTAACCGTTGAAATCTGTCATAAACATCATCCGTCTGTTTCAGAGTTGGCGTCTGTGTGTTTGTTCACGCTAAGTCGGGGTCCTCATCTTCGACCTTGGCGCCAAATGTGACCTTGGCAGGAGTTTATAACAACAGACGGCATAGCTATCAGAGTCACTGGACCACGGAAGTCACCCTCACCAACACCACCACCACCATGACAAGGTGCGACGATCATAAGATTACACCCAAAAGCACAATTATTATATGATTATTATTATGAATAGACCTTACATCTTTTCAATATAGTTATTTATCATTACATGGGTAAAATTATGAATAGACCTTACATCTTTTCAATATAGTTATTTATCATTTCATGGGTAAAATTATGAATAGACCTTACATCTTTTCAATATAGTTATTTATCATTTCATGGGTAATATTATGAATAGACCTTACATCTTTTCAATATAGTTATTTATCTTTTCATGGGTAATATTATGAATAGACCTTACATATTTTCAATATAGTTATTTATCTTTTCATGGGTAAAATTATGAATAGACCTTACATCTTTTCAATATAGTTATTTATCATTTCATGGGTAAAATTATGAATAGACCTTACATCTTTTCAATATAGTTATTTATCATTTCATGGGTAAAATTATGAATAGACCTTACATCTTTTCAATATAGTTATTTATCATTTCATGGGTAAAATTATGAATAGACCATACATCTTTTCAATAGAGATATTTATTATTATAGAGATAAAATTATAAATGACTATATAGAAATGATGTAAGTTCTAGTTATATTTTTATATATGTAATAATAAACTATATTGAAAATAAAAACTCAACTTTACTTGTACTCCTACTAATCCATAATCGGCAAGGGATTGCACCCAAAAACAAAATTATTACATGATTATTATTATTATTATTATTATTAGCGTTGATGTTGTGCTTTAGCTTTGTTTTGTTGAGTAATAATCGCTTACAAGTCTCAATCATTGACCTCAAGATACAACAAGATTGCTTTTTTATCAGAAGATGCAAAGAGATGAGTTGTGATGAAATCAGGTAGAAAAATGCAATTGACGTCACGACATGGAGAGAAATCTACACAAGATTTATGAAGTACCCATGAGTATAACAGCCATTTTCTCTGGCCAGTCATCTTCGAAAGACTAATTTCCTTTCAACCTGTCATCTTAACTGATGTCTACGTCTTGTAGTTCGCGCATGATGGGTTCTTTTCTGCCCCTGTCTCCGTTTCTGAACGGGAGAATTAGAATATTAAAGAATGTCTTTAGACAGCATGGGCGTTAGAAAATAATATAAGTAAAATAAAAACAATTATTGAAATTCATATATTTTAGAGCATCCATGAACATGTTCGACATATTTGTTTGCTGCTTTTGATATATCAAAAGGTCAATACGAACAGGTAAAGTTGTCGCCCTGAAATTCCACATTCAACTGATTTTTACTTTGAGGTCCTTGTATCTGCTTCATTTATTAACTTCCGGTTGGGGTTAGAATATCTACCAGAGGAGTTTTTTTTTCGGCTGCAATATCTAATAGAAGACATGTATTTTTTTGGCTGGGACTGCAATATCTACTAGTAGACATGTATTTTTTGGCAGGAGATGCACTATCTATCATATGAAATGTGTTTTTTGGCGAAGCGGCACTGCACTATCTACCAGAAAAGATATATATATATATATATTTTTGGCTGGGGCGGCAATATCCACGAGAAGACATGTTTATTTTTTTCGGCAGTGGCTGCAATATCTACTAGCAGACATTTTTTTTTACAGCTGGGGCTACAATATCTACTGGAAAACGTTTTTTTGGGCTAGGGCTGCATTTACTAACAGAAGACACGTTTTTATTTTTTTCGACTGAGGATGCAATATCTAGCAGAAGATATTGTCTTTTTTGTTATTTTTTTGGATTGGCTGGAATATATATATCAAAAGATTTTCTTTCGGCTGGGATTATAATATTTACCAGAAGACATACATCTTTCTGGCTAGGGATACGATTACTACCAGAAGACATGTTCTATTTTCGGTAGAAGCTGCAATGTCTACAAGAAGACGTATGTTTTTGTGTGGCTGAGGTGGGAATTTTTACCAGAAGACGTTAATTTTTTTTATCGTGTGGTTGGAGTATAGGCTACAATATCTTCCATAAGACGTGTGTTTTTCGGTTGAGTAAGTAATATCTACCAGAATACACGTGTTTTCCGGTTGGGGCTGCAATATCTACTAGAAGACGTGTTTTTTTCAGCTAGTTCTGAAATATCTAGCAAACGACATGTATTTTGAATTTCAAGTTTTTATTATCATTATAATTAACTGGCATATTGAACTGGAATTTATTTGGTAAGACATTAACAAATTTAGCGTGTTCAGAATTTCAAACTTGAAACAGGAAGAGTATGAATATAAGATCTAATAAATTCAATACATTTATCAAACATCTGGCCCTGATGAGTGTTTCGACCAGAAACTATTAGATTGGTTAACCAGATAAATCACTGGAACTTTTCTTAATTTATATATATATATATATATATATATATATATATATATATATATATATATATATATAGAGAGAGAGAGAGAGAGAGAGAGAGAGGCATGATGGAGTAATGGATAGTGGCGTGAATTGAAAAATTCGCAGATCTGAGTTCGAATTCAGTCGAGTTCATTACATTCACTGACGTGTAAATACCATTTAGAAATAAGGGGATAAACATCTAATCCTGCTTAAAAAGACGGTGAGGAGCGTAAACCAGACGATAGACAAACCTATCTATATATATATATATATATATATATATATATATATATATATGTATATATATACTCCTTTGAATCCGCTACCTTGGTTTGAACCTTACGATATCAACAGGCAAATTTTATCAAATGACCTTTTAACGTTTCATTTATTTTTTTTTTTTTTAATAATGAACGCTATATTATTACTTTCAAAAACAAACAAACACAGGACGTTTGGTGTAATAGAAAGTGGGGGGGATGTAAAGAAGGAAGAAGACGAGAAATAAGAAGAAAAAGGGGAAGAGAAGAAATGCAAGTGAATTGTAAATGAAGGGGGGTTAATTGAAATGTACATTAAACCCCCACCGATAGACGAAAATAAGTTCAATGCCAGGCTACAGCAGTAGTAAAAAAAAAAAAAAAAAAATTGGGGAGTTAAAACGAAATAACTGAGACAACCGGAAGAGGCATGGCACGTGGAACTAGAACAATGTACCCCGGTTTCGGTTGAAATTCCAATCCCCCGAAGAAGGCCGGATCGCCGAAACGTTGTGAATATGGCAATCATGTCCGAATAGTCTAAATAACAACTAACTATAATACCTCATTCTATCTATATGGCAGGGAATGAAAGATGAAAAAAAAAAAAAATAACTACAGGAGAACTGACAATGATGAAGTTTTAGAAAAAAAATGGAAACTTAACTTCTGAAATAGACAGTTGAAATTTCTAAGGCACATAGTGAGGAAGGAGGGCGTGGAAAATTTGACACTCACAGAACATATCGAAATCACGATCGATATTGGAAAACAGCACATAATGTTCGTAACGAGCTTGTGGTTTGCAAAATTTTCTTTTTTTATATATAAGCGTTTCACCCCAAACAAGGCGGGAAGCCACTAGCACGCAAGGGGTTACAGAGAGTTAGAGCGAGATCAAATAGGAGTGATAGAGGAAAAGATGAAGAGAAGGATAGGGGATAGATAGATCAGGGCATCTGGAGACGTCGATTGACATTACATTTGAATAGTTGGAGATTATAGCTATCAGGGAAACAGGAAGAGAGGAGGGAGTTCCACAGGAGAGAGGTGCGAGACATGAAGCCATTGGAGTAGAAGAGACGGCTACATTTAACAGTTTTGACAGTGAAAGGGTGAGAGCGCTTAAATTCATGAAGTTTGGGAAGCAGCTCCTCGGAGCAGTTACCATGAAAGTATTTGTAAAAAAGACAGAGGGAGGCGACGGCACGTCTGTGAGAGAGCGACTGCAGACGAGATGCCAGATCAGGGCCAATTACGTTTCAAAATCGTCTCTGGATCTTATCAAGAACCTTGAGACAAACAGAAGGGGCATCGGACCATATATGGCAGCAATACTCCATGCAAGGGCGAATGGTTGATTTGTAGATATGAAGGATCGACTCCGGCGAAAAGAATTTTGGGTTTAGTGTAGATAGCGAGAAGGTAAATCGTACTTAAAGCTACAATGGATAAGACGTTGTGGGGAGATGGATGATCGGCCACATACCGTAGGGACAAGGCACATGAAAGAATGCTGAGTCGAAAAAATAACTCTGGGTAATACAATGGACGATATATCGTCATAAAACTTAACGTTAAATGAATTTTTTTTTTTTTTTGTTTCTTTTTTTTTTGCTCGGGCGATTGAAGGCCTAAGTAACGGAGATGACCAGTTCGTTCCTGTGTTAATCAAATCAGTCACACGGGCTCTGTTATCAGGTTAGGTTTATGAACAAAACATACAAATAGATGACAATCAAGCTCTTCTACAGATCCGTCGATTTTCTCATTTGTCTTCTTTGTTGTCGAGTGCAAAACGCTATTTACGAGACAACAGCACCACAACAGACACGCGTAAAGTAGCCACAGCGAGGACAGACGATTGATCAATGATTGTGGACATTGCAAAATAATGTTGCAAAAAAAGAGAGAAAAAAACAACAACTTTTGTTTAACTTATTATTGAAGTTATTCTTTCTATTCATGAGTCAAGGTAAAGATGATTCATCATCTCTCTTCTTTCGACAATTCTGTCATTTAGTCAGAGATTTAACGCGCATGGGGAAAAATGAAAGTGGATACCGGAACCCATTAAATGAGCCAAAAAAAAAAAAAAAATTGCAGAATAAGGTGTTTTATATTATTATTGTGTTCCTTTTTTTTTCTTTGGCCATCGTAAAAATGCTGGTAATCAGAGAAGGGTGTCATAAGAGGTTTTATGGCGGAATAAGTAGCATTCGAAATGGACAATAATACATGTGGTTCCTTCAATATTAGATGCCGTTAATTTTGCAATCAAATATTTAACTGCTAAATCTATCTATCTATCTATCTATCTATCTATCTATCTATCTATCTATCTATCACAATTTGTTCATTATCTATCTATCTATCTATCTATCTATCTATCTATCTATCTATCTATCTATCTGAATCTGTTCATTATCTATCTATCTATCTATCTATCTATCACAATTTGTTCATTATCTATCTATCTATCTATCTATCTATCTATCTATCTATCTATCTGAGAAGCTTATCGTAAGAGGTTTTATGGAGGAATAATTTCGCAATCGAATATTCAACTGCTAAATCTATCTATCTATCTATCTATCTATCTATCTATCTATCTATCTGAGAAGCTTATCGTAAGAGGTTTTATGAAGGAATAATTTCCCAATCGAATATTCAACTGCTAAATCTATCTATCTATCTATCTATCTATCTATCTATCTATCTATCTATCTGAGAAGCTTATCGTAAGAGGTTTTATGGAGGAATAATTTCGCAATCGAATATTCAACTGCTAAATCTATCTATCTATCTATCTATCTATCTATCTATCTATCTATCTATCTATCTATCTGAGAAGCGTATCGTAAGAGGTTTTATGGGGGAATAATTTCGCAATCGAATATTCAACTGCTAAATCTATCTATCTATCTATCTATCTATCTATCTATCTATCTATCTATCTGAGAAGCGTATTGTAAGAGGTTTTATGGAGGAATAATTTCCCAATCGAATATTCAACTGCTAAATCTATCTATCTATCTATCTATCTATCTATCTATCTATCTATCTGAGAAGCTTATCGTAAGTGGTTTTATGAAGGAATAATTTCGCAATCGAATATTCAACTGCTAAATCTATCTATCTATCTATCTATCTATCTATCTATCTATCTATCTATCTATCTGAGAAGCGTATTGTAAGAGGTTTTATGGAGGAATAATTTCCCAATCGAATATTCAACTGCTAAATCTATCTATCTATCTATCTATCTATCTATCTATCTATCTATCTATCTGAGAAGCGTATCGTAAGAGGTTTTATGGGGGAATAATTTCGCAATCGAATATTCAACTGCTAAATCTATCTATCTATCTATCTATCTATCTATCTATCTGAGAAGCGTATTGTAAGAGGTTTTATGGAGGAATAATTTCCCAATCGAATATTCAACTGCTAAATCTATCTATCTATCTATCTATCTATCTATCTGAGAAGCTTATCGTAAGTGGTTTTATGAAGGAATAATTTCGCAATCGAATATTCAACTGCTAAATCTATCTATCTATCTATCTATCTGAGAAGCTTATCGTAAGAGGTTTTATGAAGGAATAATTTCCCAATCGAATATTCAACTGCTAAATCTATCTATCTATCTATCTATCTATCTATCTATCTATCTGAGAAGCTTATCGTAAGAGGTTTTATGGAGGAATAATTTCGCAATCGAATATTCAACTGCTAAATCTATCTATCTATCTATCTATCTATCTATCTATCTATCTGAGAAGCGTATCGTAAGAGGTTTTATGGGGGAATAATTTCGCAATCGAATATTCAACTGCTAAATCTATCTATCTATCTATCTATCTATCTATCTATCTATCTATCTATCTATCTATCTGAGAAGCGTATTGTAAGAGGTTTTATGGAGGAATAATTTCCCAATCGAATATTCAACTGCTAAATCTATCTATCTATCTATCTATCTATCTATCTGAGAAGCTTATCGTAAGTGGTTTTATGAAGGAATAATTTCGCAATCGAATATTCAACTGCTAAATCTATCTATCTATCTATCTATCTGAGAAGCTTATCGTAAGAGGTTTTATGAAGGAATAATTTCCCAATCGAATATTCAACTGCTAAATCTATCTATCTATCTATCTATCTATCTATCTATCTGAGAAGCTTATCGTAAGAGGTTTTATGGAGGAATAATTTCGCAATCGAATATTCAACTGCTAAATCTATCTATCTATCTATCTATCTATCTATCTATCTATCTATCTATCTGAGAAGCGTATCGTAAGAGGTTTTATGGGGGAATAATTTCGCAATCGAATATTCAACTGCTAAATCTATCTATCTATCTATCTATCTATCTATCTATCTATCTGAGAAGCGTATTGTAAGAGGTTTTATGGAGGAATAATTTCGCAATCGAATATTCAACTGCTAAATCTATCTATCTATCTATCTATCTATCTATCTATCTATCTATCTATCTGAGAAGCGTATCGTAAGAGGTTTTATGGGGAATAATTTCGCAATCGAATATTCAACTGCTAAATCTATCTATCTATCTATCTATCTATCTATCTATCTATCTGAGAAGCGTATTGTAAGAGGTTTTATGGAGGAATAATTTCCCAATCGAATATTCAACTGCTAAATCTATCTATCTATCTATCTATCTATCTATCTATCTATCTATCTATCTGAGAAGCTTATCGTAAGTGGTTTTATGAAGGAATAATTTCGCAATCGAATATTCAACTGCTAAATCTATCTATCTATCTATCTATCTATCTATCTATCTATCTATCTATCTATCTCAGTCTATTCATATCTATCTATCTATCTATTGCAGTTTGTTCATAACTATCTATCTACGTTCTCTTGCGTTATGTCTCATCTTTATCGTTGAAGAGATCGTTCAGCTCTCACTACCATAAAAGAATACAGATATCACATAGCAGCTTAGTACTCTTTTCGCTGTTCCAAGCGGAATTTTCCTATTTCTTAGTACCCTGAATAGCTTTTGAAAGGCACCTTCCGCTATCCAAATATCGCTGTTTCCGTCCTCAAACACTTCACAGATATTTTAATATCCGCACTTGTTTGGTTTTGGCATCGCCGATTTGTAATTTGCATTTGGGGCTGTCCCCTTTTGCTAACGAACCACGCATCATATCTTCTTGCAGTTGATGCCTACTCCTTTCTTCTCGCTTTCCTTCATTACCTTCTGTAGGAGTTTTTGTAGCTTTCTTTCCTGCTATCTTCTTCGTACCTTTTGTTTTTAAGAATGTGACCGCCAGTAATGAATCCTGGTAGGACTTCTAGTTCTCTAAGAATCGCCTCGCTGTATAGGTTGAATAAGTCCGGTGAGAAGACTCATCCTTGTCTTACACACCGACTTTAATAAAAAGGACGCTAGTAAATGAATTGCGATATTCATGATTACAACCGTATCAGGGAGAGCAATACAAATACAGAAGGATGTGCTCATGCTTCAGAAATTATGCAAAAGCATTTGACAAAGTGAGGCACGGGGATCTATTTGAACTGCTAGGGAAACTCGATCTATTTGGAAAAGACTTTAGAAAAACCCATAGCTGATATTAAGAGGCAACGGTCTACATACGGGTAGAAAATGAATTGATTGGTTTGGCTTGGTTTGTTTTACGGTATACCAACCTCAATGGATTTTATTTAATGCCGACAATATTTTTTATTGCTGACAATATTTTTTTTTCTAAAAATGTATTGTTGGTAGTATTTTTTCGGGTGTGTGCTTCATAATTATTGTTGTGTTTGAATGAGTGTGTGTTTGAATGGGTGGTTTCGACGAATGAGTGTTGTATGGTATTAATGTCCAGCATTGATTTCGTCCAGTTAACTGATGTTTCTGCCATAATTAAGGATTTTGGAGGGATTTTATAACTAACATTATTTTATTTAGTTTTTTGTAAATAGTTTTTTTTATTCATATTGTAAACACACGTTGGGGTTTAGACTTTACATTGTTATTATTTCCCCCCCCTCTACTTCCACAGACAAGAACTGTACATACAGGGACTAGTTAGAACTCCTTAGAAACATTGAGGTATTATAGTGGTTGTAGTAAGAATGATAAGTAAGAATGCGTTATGTTGATGCTAGGGATATTGTATTATGTTTGGGTCAGTGATTGTGACTAGTTAAGTTTAGTGTTAAGTCAAAAAAAAAAAAAAAAAGAAAAGAAAACAGACCGTCATTTTCCATTTTACCCATTTTGGCTTTGTGCCACATTTTAGGTTGGTTTGTTTTACGGCATACCAACCTCAATTAGTTATTTAATACCGACAAGATTTTTTATTGCTGGTAATATTTTGTCCAAAAATGTATTGATAGTAATATTTTTTCAAAAAAAAAATTTATTGTTGGTAATATCTTCTTTTTTTTTCTAAAATATATTGGTGGTAATATATTTCTTTTTACAAAATGTACTGCTGTTAATAACTTTTCAAAGGATTATTTCTGGTATTAATCGCTTTTTTACATAATTTCAGAGATGTTTGGCACATTTTGGGTAGGTTAACTATTTGCCTATAGTTGGGACCCAGACAGGTGCTACCACCCCGGGTCAGGGTGGACCTGGGAATACCAGCAATTAAGAGGTGGTTCAATGCTTCCTCATAACTATTTGATCAAAGACTTTGCTGTTGGAAGTAGTCTATCATCTTACCCAGGACGCGGATGTAGTTTATCGCCTCACCCAGGACGCGGATGCAGTTTATCGTTCTTACCCAGGGCGCGAATATAGTTTATCATCTTACCCAGGAGGCGGATGTAGTTTATCATATTAACCTGGACGCCCATGTAGTTTATCGTCTTAGACAAGACGCCGATGTAGTTTATCTTCTTACCCAGCACGGGAAAATAAATTGAGTAGCTACACAAAAACAGTATAGTAGAAGAAAGCGAGAAGAAAGGAATAACTATCAACTGTAATAAGACAGAAAGTATGGTCATCTTCAAGAAAAAATAATCGTAAGATGCGAGGTACGAATTGGAGATATAAACATCAATAAAATGCAGAAGTTTAAATATTTGGGAAGTGTTTTAATAGAGGATGGCAAAATGAAGTCCGCAGCAATGTATGACATCAGCATGTATGACACCAGCATGTATGACATCAGTTGTCAACTCAGTATCTATGTAGATTTATTTGCTTTGTTCTTAATAGTAAATCTCATAGTTTCGATAAGATCAGATTAGAAGTTGATCTCAAAAATGACCTAGAATGTGTTGTTAAACGAGTCAAGGAATGGTTTGCTATTTAAACGTCTCCCAAACGAAACCGCTCTATTTTAATCATATGCGAGAACGCTTTTTGCCTTCCGACAGCATGGCTGATGCTAACCTCCAGGTGAGTGACTCACTGCGCTTTCTTGGACTAAAGTTTTCCTTTGACATGAATTAGAAAGAGTGTATTGAATCTGGTTGAATTTGGTTCCTTATACCGTGCTAGACAATTTTTCTTGCCAGAATTTTACATATTTGTAAGTCTACTCTTCATTCTTGCTTTGAATATTTCTGCCACATTTGGTCTGGGAATCCTGCGATATCTTTAGAGATTCTTGATAAAATTCAAAGAAAAATCTGTAATGTTATAGCTTTTGACCTTGCATCTCGGCTTCAGTTACTTTATCACTGCCTTAAAGTTGGATGATTGATTGTTTTGTTTTATGGCATATCAACCCCAGTGGGTCATTTAATGCCAACAAAATTTTGAAATAGATTCATAGCGATAGTTTAGTAAAAAAAAAAAAAAAAAAGTGTGTATGTATACCTATATATTTGAATCATATTTCACTCACTCATATTTTTCATTACAATAACGTATTGCTATTAATATTATTTTTCAAAAAGTTATTGCCGGTAATATTTATTTTACAAAGTATTTCTGGAATTAAAACCTATTTATTATACCCTTTCATAGTGTTTTGACCCCAGTTTGTGGCTTAACTATTATATAGCTGGGAACCCTAACAGGTGCTCCAACCCCGACTCTGGGTGGACCTGGGAACACCAGCAATTAAGAAGTGGTTCCACGCTCCTCAAAGTCTCCTGATTAGAGGCCTTGCTGTTGGACGTAGTTTATCGTCTGAACACAGGACGTGGACGTAGTTTATCGTCGTACCCAGGACGCGGACGTAGTATAACGTCTTATCCAGGACGGACGACCGCTTTAAAGAAGATTTCCTGTACTTTCTCTGTAAATATTTCCAAAGTAACCGTTCTGATGAACTTTCCTCTATGGTACCTAGACTTAATGAATTTAAGCGCATTTCTAGATTGACAGTAAGGTCTCATCATTTTACATTTGAAATGGCTAGATGTAACCAGAAGTTATATGCTTACAATTTATTCTATCGAACTTCTCACTTGTGGAACTCTTTTCGGGCTTCTTGCTTTCCAGTAAACTTTAATCTTCAAAGCCTTAAATGCTATGTCAATCGTTAACTACTGCCTTCTTAATTCCTGTTCTTTTATAATTCCCTCTCCTTAGGGAGTTCCATTATAATTTCTACCACTTAGTATTACCTTGATTCTTAGTGACTTTATTGCCTTTCTAGGTGTGAAATTATCTCTATCTATAAAAGGCAGGATGTGTGTGTGTGTGTGTGTGTGTGTGTGTGTGTGTGTGTGTGTGTGTGTGTGTGTGTGTGTGTGTGTGTGTTACGAATGGACGGTCACAATGTTCGACGGATTTGCACCAAGATTTTCATGCACATTCTCCAAGTTAGCAGGAAGGCCAAGACCGACGTTGCATTTCCCAACTCCCATCGATAGTGGAAATAATCGATTTTTTCATGCTTCTACGGCAGTTTTCAGGTAGTTTGCGGCCATTTTCTACTGGCCAGAGTGAGAGCCTATAGCTGGCTGCCAACGAATAGGCAGGAAGATTCTATTGGCCAGCGTGAGAGCCAACAGCGAGCTGACACGAATGTTAACTAGCATGGTAGCATGTAAAAAAATCGATAGCAGCATTCGTCACAAGTGGGGAAAATTTAAATCTGCATGGCACTTTACTCCAATTGGCTCATTCGCTTGCTTAAACTCAACGTTGATTCTGATTCCGCAGAATTGGGTTGGGTGTGAAAAAGTATTTGTTGTTAATATTCTTTTTTCATTCGGTTTTTCCAGTTACGAGTCCTTTTTTAAAGCTGATCGTTTTGTGTTCATTTTGTTTAGTTCTTTTTTCGTAACAGATATAATGTTTAGTATAGAGCTTAGAAAAAATTCGCAGTGTGAGATAGGCAAGAAGTAAGGCATGTAGCAACATCAGCACGGCAAAGCGCACTCTTTTAAAGGCAAGGAAAGGCAAAAATATTTTAAGTCAAGTGATAGCGATTGCTGTATGTGTCGTACGATTTTTGAATCAAGCACGGGCAACGCCGGGCCTTGCTGCTTAGTTAAAAATATAAGGAAGTCTTAAAGAAAATGAAAAGAGAAAGAATAATTCTACACAGAATCAAGAAAAGACATCTGATATGCCTTGGACGCATAATGCGGAAATAGGGCCTGGAAAAAATACACCCCTCCTCACGGGCATATTGAGAACAGCAAACCACTTATGATTGTGTGTAAATGTTGGCAGAACGGAGCATGGAGTTTTAGCAAAGGAAGGAAAAGTGATAGGAAGTTGTGTAGATCCATGATCGTCTATGTCCTGAAGAATCGTATAGACAGCACAAACAACTTAATGTCCGACCTAATGGCTAAAAAGAAGCTGAAAGCAAACTTTTTTACCATGTATTTTAAAACAGTGTTTTAACAACACTCTGTAATTTATTCAAGACGAACTGAACAGCCTTATTTGGCAAGCAGGCAGCAGGTGAAGGTACCGGACATGTTGCAATAAATTGTTATTGAGTCGCTTCTTTCGTTGGCGAATAAAAGGTGTTGGGATGCCAAGCTTACCAAACAATGATATTAAGACAACGGTCCAATAATCTGCGTGGTACCGAGGAGCCATTTTGAATGCAAATGATCTCTTCGTTGTTCGGGGGCGCGAGGTGGAAAAGGTTCCGGAAACGGAGCGCGAAAGAGAAAGAATTGAAAAGATGTTAGGCTGGCAGGAAGAAGGCCACTTCAAGAAGAGCAATATTAATAATAGTAATAACTGCAACTTATAGGGAGAGCACAAAAGAGGGTAAGGGTGGCCAGCGAAAGACAGACGTTATTGAGGAGGCATTTCAACAACAATGAGTGGTAAGAGCGACAAGAAATAAGGAATTTTTAGCGCAGGTGGCAAAGTAACTCATCAATGGAATGTCTTTGTTACTCAGGAAGAAGGAAAACAATGAACTTTCCATCTATCTATCTATCTATCTATCTATCTATCTATCTATCTATCTATGTAAGTTTATCTATCTATGTAAGACTATCTATCAATCTATCTATCTATCTATCCTATTCTTTATATCTACGTCAGGTACGGTTTTTCTAATGGTATCTCTCTCTCTCTCTCTCTCTCTCTGTGTGTGTTTAGCTCTCTCGCTATGTCTTTCTCTCCCGCTTTCTCTACATATATATAATGTGTGTGTATATATGTATATATGTGTCTGTGTGTCATTGTGTCTTAATTGTGGTTTTCTGATTCTTTTTTTATATGAAGAGAATAGTCTGAATAATATATGGCGTTATAAGAATTTCATCTGTATCTAATATGTCCATCTCTCTCACCTTCTCTCTCTTACACTTTCTCTGTCTGTCTCTCTATACATATACATATATAGTCTATTTCTTTCTTTCTTTCTTTCTTTCTTTCTTTCTTTCTTTCTTATTTCTCTCCTTCTTTTTATCTATGTATATATATACAGTCTATTTCTATCGATTCTGTTCTGTTTTATTCGTAGGTTTATATTTACAGTTTTTAATTTTGTGTATGTGTCTCTCTCACTTGCTTTCACTTTCTCTCCCCCCTCTCCCCCCTCTCTCTCTCTATATATATATATATATATATATATATATATATAGAGAGAGAGAGAGAGAGAGAGAATCTATTCTCTTTCGATCTTTATTTCCATCTATCTACCTATCTATCTATCTATCTATCTATCTATGTCCGTGTGCTTATACGTATATACTTTCATAAAAAATGTTCTACAATCTATCTACTTTTATAAATAAATATACATGAGTGCTCGTATATATATATATATATATATATATATATATATATATATATACATACAGAGAGAGAGAGAGAGAGAGAGAGAGAGAGAGAATCTATTCTCTTTCGATCTTTATTTCCATCTATCTATCTATCTATCTCTCTATTTATCCATCTATCACATTTATCTCCTATTAATCTTTTTATATATACAATCTATCTATCTATCTATCTATCTATCTATCTATCTATCTATCTATCTATCTATCACATTTCTCTCCTTCTATTAATCTTTTTATATTAGGTTGGTGCAAAAATAATGACGTAATAATGTCGTTTTTTGACGTATTTTTTAACGTCAAAAAACGACATTATTACGTCATTATTTTTGCACCAACCTAATATATACAGTCTATTTATATCTATCTATCTATCTATCTATCTATCTATCTATCTATCTATCTATCTATCTATCTTTTTTAATCTCCGTATCTATGTCTGCCGGCCTATCTCTCTGTATATCTATTTATAACCGCCAGTACATCTTTTAATCCTTTTCTATCTACATCTCTCTCAGCTTTTCCCTTGCCGCGTCTGTTCCTCTTTTACTCTGTTAGCCTCTCGCTCTCTCTCTCTTCCTCTCTCTTTCTCTCCCTTTTTTTCTTATATGTATTGGCTATCGATAAGTATTTTTTTTATATGTAATGGATATCGATATGTATTTTTTTTTTTTTGTTATATCTAGAACAATATTGGAGGAAGGATATATGAGAAAGCGGGAAAAAGTTTTCGTGTTACGCATTTCGTCCTTTCGGACGTCACCAATCCAGATTTGTTTACACTGATTCGCCAACAAATGCGCACGAATGCGAACCGCTTTGGAATTTGAAATTTTTTTATTTGTTTTGGGTACAGAATTTCTTTTAGATTCTCTTTATTCCTGTTTCCATCACCTTCGTCATTAAATATCCAACATTGTGGTAACAGAAGATCTGTGAATTACCTAGTTGGGTGATACCAGGTACTGTAAGCTTGCATGTAAGGTGTAGTAATGGCTAACAGCACGGAATTGGAAATTGGACTACCGAGTTCCTATTCCAGTCGGGTTCGTTATATTCGCTATCACGGAAATGCCATTGGGAAAGGTATGAATCCACCTCTTCTCTCCCCAGTTATGGGTTGATTACCTTAATTCCCCGCGTATAATACGCATTCTTCCCTAATACGCAACCCTAAAATTGTACTGAAAGAGTGGGAAAATGCTTCTACTCACGCATAATACGCATCTCCTGCTTGGTAATCCAACCCCATAAATTGTATCTCTCCAATTTCATTACGGCCAGCGTTTTCTACTCTTATTTAAAAATGGTTTTAAACATAAGAAAATTCAGTTTTATGATAAATCTTATTTTATTTTATATTTGTAAGTATTGTTAGGTACATATGACTGTATTTGGCATACTTATGGGGTCGCAATCGCTGAATGTTAATGTCAAATTTACGTACGTTTCTGGTAAGTAGTCATTTCACAACTGTATTCGACCTTTGAAACAACAATTTAAAAAAAAATATATTTAGTAGCTGTGCATAATACACATCCGTAATTATGCTTATTATATTTTAGAAAAAAATGCGCATTATACATTGGGAATTATGGTAGCAATGCATGCATC
>CAHIKZ030001868.1:1797500-1830000 GCA_903632075.3 Acanthosepion pharaonis
CACCTCCTCCTTTTTTTTTTTAGTGTGTGTGTGTGTGTGTGTTTGTGTGTGTGTGTGTGTGTGTGTGTGTGTATGTATATCTAATTATGTCTGGGTGCTTATGTATTATAATCTGATTGTGTTTTTGTTGTTTTTTACGTTAGTTTAAAACCACATTCACAAACTTTAAAATAAAACGGAAATGAAAGGGAAAAAAAAAAAATATATATACATGTATTGTCAAATGAACGGATATATTGTAGCGCCTTGTCGAACGTAATTTCAATGAAGAAATGAATTGAATAAACATATATTTTTTTCTTTTCTCAATAATTTTGTAGTTTTAAAACATAATAGTGATTAAATTTGGATTTTAAAATTGCCAGTTTTTAATTTTAATATTAAATTTTATCATATAATTTTATAATTATTAGTTAGTATAAATTATTTTTAATATTACACGTATTTAAAGATCTGAATAGCTATTATAGCAGGATTTCGTTGTCAAGCTTTTGAATCTTTCTATACTTCGTTTTTGATTGGTTATTCTAGCTTTTGTAACAATGTTTCCCCCTAGTGTAGGATCGTTAATTAATCTGAAACTTTTTAAAACCATTTATTTTATTTTCAACATCATCACTTGATAAGACACAGAGTGTGTTGAAACAAAATGGCTATTTTTGTAGTGATCTTATAACATACTTATGTTATAATTTTTTTATAAAAAATAATTATATCTGCTCTACTTTGTATTGAGCACTCTTTTAAGAATAGTAATTGTTGGTTATTGGAATTCATTCCGTATATACCAATTATATACTTTTGATGATATATATATATATATATATATATATATATATATATATATATAGTCAAACGTAGTGAGCCAGACAAACCTACCCAGTTTTCACCTAAGCGGATCGTCAGCTTTCCCTGATGATCCGCTTAACTGAAATATCTGCGAAGTGTTGTCATGCTTTTGAAGGTTTTCCTGATGTTATATGGACCGCAGATCCTTTGTATTTTCTTTGATAACCCCTTCACATAAGGCAGGTAGACTGTTTTCTGAGTGTTGTTGTCCTCCATCTCCTCCTCTTGTACCCGCCTATCCCAGTTTTGTAGGGCTGCTGCCATGTACCCAGGGTAGTTGTTACGTTGTAAGGTACTACTTATACTGAACAATTCCTTATCTGACGTCTCTGATATCGCTCTAGAGTGAGACCCCCTCCACAGATGAGAACATGACTAAAGACTGTATGTACGCTATCCCGTGCAGCTACTGAAAGGAATATAAAGGAGAGACAGGCCGCCAACTCAAGGTAGGGCTTCATGAACACCAGAAAGCTGTAACGCGAGGTGAAGTAGAAAAATCAGGCGTGGCTGACCACATATGGAGAGAGAAGGGAGATCACCGTCCCCTGTGGGATCATGTTGAGATCATAGATAGGGAACACCATTGGAAAATTCGAAAACTTAAAGAATCAGCACATATTCTAGGCCACAAAAATCTCCTGAGCCGACCAAGCATAGAAATAAATACAATATGGCACCAGTAATAAGGAGTGCCAGAGAAAAGCAATGATAACAAAGTTGCAATATGAACTCTGGTAAAAACATACAATGATAACAGCAAAATTGCAATATGAGCACTGGTAAAAAATGGTAGCTGAAAACATTAGGTTTATAATACCCAGAAGTTCATACCCAGATGGAACACATGCCACAGTGGATAAAGAAGTTGGTTAAGTCCAGTGACAGACCCAAAGAATGTGAGTTCAATACCCGGTTAAGGCAGTGGAGAACTTTCAGAGGGAAAATTAACAGAGTACTGATAACTGACATCCATCAAACATGGCACGTGGAACTAGAACAGTCTACCCAAGTGATCGAAATTCAAACCACCTGAAGAAACGTTGTGATAAATATGGCGACAAAGATGAGGACAATAGTCCGACTAATGTAAATACTGTACATAATACCTCATCTCAGAAATAAAGACATATATATTTGAATATCTAAGTCAATCCTTTATGTAAAAATAAGATCATGAATAAATGGAATTGGGAAACCTTATGCAGGATTGTTGACTTCTGAAGTATTTCAAATATTTTCTTCAATAAATTCTGACCAAACTGAATAAAACTGACATTTTCAATTTAAACCATTAATCATACATTTTGACAAATTTACATCTCTCTCTCTCACCCTCATTATATATATATATATATATATATATATATATGAAGAAATTTTGAAAAAACAAACAAAAATCTTTAAATGTAGTAAAATGAAAGAAATATTTCTTTCATTTTACTACATTTAAGGATTTTTGTTTGTTTTTTCAAAATTTCTTCATTCTGTCGGATTTATATCCATTTACACTTGCTTATATATATATATATATATATATATATATATAGATGCTTGTAACATAAGTGTTTTCAAGAGTTAGCTTTGTTTAATACATCAGTTCAAGTGTTTCATACTAAGTAAATCGAAAAATTAAAGGGAAGTATCTTTATTTATCTCTTTACAGATAGATAGATTTTAACATAATTATATCTGTGTGCAATAACGTTTGTATTTATACAAAGTTGAGTCTATATGTGTAATGTTGTTCTTTACATATGTGTATGTTTATATGAGTGCATACATATAGATGAGTATACATATACAGAGATCTATATATTCATGTGCATATCCAATGTATATATACTCTCTCTATATATATATATTCATAAATCTATAGATGTTTTGTATCGATATGTCTTTATTTTCTTATATATATATATATATATATATATATATATATATATATATATATATATATATAGGAAAGGGTTATTCGAAATAGGGAAGGGGTTATTCTAACGAGATTCTTCGTATTATTGATACACGGGTTTCCGGTTTTGTGATCTTCTTCAGGCAAATATAAGGAATCAAATTTTTAAATGAATAAATTTTCCTTATATATTATTATTGTTTTATTCTTCTAAAGATGATAGATTTGCTGATGAGTGATGTTTTCCTATCCCTGCATTACACTTGAGACTGTCAAATCCATTCCTATATATATATATATATTTATATATATCAAGAACAATATTGATATGTTTCCTCCTTTAGGACTTTTATCGGAATAAGTTTCTTATATTGGTTCGGCTACACAGATGAGGGATATAGAAACGAGGGATGCTGGGATCTTTAAATGTAAATATTTTTGTTAATCTCTAGCCAAATTCCTTTAGATTCTTTTGATTTCCATCACTTTTCTTCGGAAATATGCCACATTGTGGAAGTTCTGTCAGGTCTGGAGAAATGTTGTAAGAGCCAGGTGCAAATTTATTGTAAATTACACTTACGTCGTAGTGAACTGTTTTCTCCTTCGAACTGAGTAGTATTTTTTATGCCAAAATCGTGGTTACTCTTGTCGCGGCGGGCAAAGAACGCATTTGATGCATTGTTTTGTATAATGCCCCTTTTATGTTCATATATTATATATATATATATATATATATATATATATATATATATATATATATATACAAGTATAGGATTGGTGTATACGGAATAAATTCCAATAACCAACAAATACTGAGTAGTGCGAATATAATTATTTATCCGACAATTATAACATAAATGTGTTATAAAATCACTACAAAAATAGCCATTGGAATTAAATGGTTATTTTTGTAGTGATTTTATAACATAGTTATGGTATAATTTTGAATAAATAAGTATATATATATATATATATATATATATATATATATAACTTGCTGATATCCCTTGAAGAGTGGACGGAGAGGTCCGTCTACGAAACTCTGTAGTCAGTATGTTGAAATAACATCAATCAGGTGAGTGACGAATATTTTACTTATATTAATTCTATTAATGCTCTATCTTTGATATCGGAGACTTTAGTGCAAATACTGTTGACTTTAAATGTCCTTTCTATCAATACGTCTCCGTCCACTCTTCCGAAAGAAAAAAGTAATATTCCAATAAATAAAAAATATAAAAATTTGTAGATCATTGCTTGAAGATTAATTTAATTCTTCGTTTATACACGCATATTCCGATACATCTATCTATCCGTCAGTTAATTATCTCCCTCTCTCTGCCTCTCTCTCATTCACTCACTCACACTCTCTCTCTTTCTCTCTCTCTCTCTCTCTATATATATATATATATATCGTCTGTTTCTTATATGTCTATGTATCTATCTCTGTCAGTTATATATCTATCTGTCAATCACTTCATATCTATCTATCAAACAAACATTTCATATCTATCTTTGTATCTATTTATCAAAGACTTCTTATCTATCTATCTGTCAAACATTTCATATGTTTGCCAGACACTTCATCTCTCTCTCTTTCTATCTATCTATCTATCTATCTATCTATCTATCTATCTATCTATTAAACACTTCATATCTATCTATCTATCTATCTCACATTTTTCTAAAGATTTCATGAATTTATTTTTATACTACAATTTTGATCACTTCTATCGTAGGGGAGAAGTTATTACTAACGAAAATGCTTTCCACGAGCTGGGATTGAACTTACGTCCACCTTTTTATGGGAAACCATTTTTCGGGTTGTCTGGTACAATGTCATAGAATTTGGCCGCCATTTAAGTTCGAAATAATTTATCGACAAGTGCTCTATTTTGATATGGCTGTTATCTCAATACTTTTTCAGCCGTATCCGTTTCAGCCGTATCTCTCGCTTTCAATTTTGTTTAGTGAAAATCCATAAAATTCGATGTGACTTTACCCATTCCCTAATGAAAGCTTAACATTAGGCTTGGTGAAATTTTAACCCTTACAAAAGTAAATAACCTGGATTGCTTTCTGTAAATTTCGCATTTACTTTTTCATTAATAACCTTTCATAAAAAAAATGGTTTTGTGACATTTAATTTGAGATGCAGTAATATGGTGTACAAATGGATGATGGAATTTTAAAAAAAAAATTAGTAATATAAACATCGTCTAATACATTTGTGCGTGTCGAATTTTGTAATAAGAGCAAATATTTTCTTCGTACGGTAACTGAACAATTTACTTGATTATAATTTTCAGATCAAAAGGATTAAAATGACGATAATGAAAAATGGAATGCACCTAAAACAGAAAGGTCTTTTTTTATAATCGTATCAGTTTCAGAAGCATTATTGCTTACAACGTAACCAGTTAAATCTGATACGCCTACCTCGACGGACCCGTTTCAAAAGCACTGGAATGATAATATATCCTGTAATGGTCGTACTTAATGGCCAACGAGTTAATGTGATTGACCATTACTAATGCTTAGCGAATTCGATTCTCATTCGTAGGATCATAATTGTCAAACTGTGGCAAACTCTGCTTTTTTTTAAAATACTAAGACTTCATGGAATAGGAGTTTCCAGAGCCATTTGAGGTAGAGTGCTATTGTTAAAATCATTGTGACGAATAATGTGTATGACATTAATATGAAAAGGAAGTGTTAATAAGTGAATATTATGAAATTAAAAAGGATAGATTACGATACTTTCTTGAAGTTAATATTGCCCACATATCTTCTGAAATAACTTCTTCTTCCCTGTTGAAATACGAAGTAAATAAGTGTTGTGTCGTGGCACAATAGTAAAAATAAGAAAATCAAGTCGAAGTTGGTTTAAAGAACAAGTGTATTTAACATCACAGATACAAAGGTAGGAAACGGGTACTACTCAGCTAGGCAGTTGTAGTACTGTCGCTGCTTACACCGGGTAGGTATTACTGGCACTATATATAGTGAGAACCGGTGTAATTCCCTTGCGTTAGAGGCCGGGGCAACAATAAGGGTGATTCGACTCTGTGGAAGTGGCATTGTGTTTTCTTGCAGCAGATGCCAGAACAGGTGGCAGTAGAGAAAAGAGCTCATTTGAACATTTGCCAGAGAAAAAGCTTTGATTTTAAGAAATAGCTTGAAACATTGCATCTTAATGAAAGAGGCGGCAGTGTAGAAATTAATTCATTTCCAGCACGACCCGGAAAGTGAGAATTTAGCAGTTTCAGCCCAGATACGGCTACGGTACTTCATCTTTTGGTCGCATCTGAACGACGTGTGATATGAATAAAATGTAATAATAATAGCCGTAGTAGGTAATGAAGATAAGAAGGATAGATGACGATTGAACTTGGGATGACAAACTGTACAAAATGTCGGATATGCTGGAATACACCACCTGTGTCCAATGGAAAGGTTCCATCCCAAAGTGGCTACCAACCTGGTAGATATAAACGGGTACAAATATAAAATCTCTGGGGATTTAAGTTCATCTGTTAAATAATACTTTAGGAGATTAATAGTTTTTAGAGAATTGTATTTCCGCTCTGACTTCCTCATTTTGAACTTTGAGGTCAGATATGGGTAAACAAAGGAAGTCAATTGCGATTGGCTAAAACTAGCGTGGAAATGTTGGACAAAGAAAGCACTTTCAAAGAGTCTAGTCTTACACGCCGAGAAATGCAGACATGTTAAAATCGTTTCTAGAAACTGCTCCTCACTGTGGGGGATAACAACCCTATGGTCTAGTCAGAAATCTACACATCGACGTGTTGATTAAAATAGTTAAGTTTAAAATCCTTTTTGTTGACGTCTTCTAACTCTGTAACCCCAAAACATTTCACTATGAAAATAATTTCGCCAAGAGAAGAAAGAGGAGACAGAGAAGATCCAACAATGTGAGTGAATCAATCCTGTCAACCAAGAGAACCCCAGAAGAGGGGGCTATGTAACACAACTAATACACACTAGTTTAAACACGGCCTACATCTACGTATCAAATCGATTATAACCATGGTCGATGTGAATAGAAATTTAAGAATAAGCATAGTAGATGATGGACAATCGACCATTCACCGTCTAGCTTCCCTCTCACGGACGGGATGTGGCGAGAGTCTTACTGCTTTATCGCTGCTTCCAAGAAAAGTGCTCAGGCAAACTAACCTTCACGATTAGGACCTGCCATACCGCTCGCAGTGCAACAAACCACCCACATGCTCTTCATATTCCATCGGTGAGAAGTAAGTTCTACTCGAACAGCTTCTTCTCGCGAACCATTGCACTGTGAAACCGACTTCCAAGAGGATGTCGCCTCGATCACTACAATCTTAAACTCTTCATTATCTCCCCCCTATCCGTATAAACTGTCCTTGAACGTAACCCTCTATCTTGAGTGTCTCCGGGCCTTGCACAGGGTGAATTTTATATATATATATATATATATATATATATATACTAGCAGTAGAGCCAGGGGATGTAACAGTAATTCAACATGAAAAAGACGATGGACATAAGAGCAAGGCCAATCCAAACAGATAGCTGAAATATTTTATAAGATCAGCGTTCCGTTTAAATATGTTAATTATGTTTTATGAATATGTCCTGAAGATGGTCTATTTGACCGAAACATCCGACGTTGACATTATATTAACATTAAACCAGCATAATTGCATATTAGGATTTTTGTTTGTTTTTTCCGTATATTTTCTTCATATATATATATATATATATATATATATATATATATATATATATATATATATAGCTTCCATTTTTGAAACATGGTTAGAACTGTGTAGCGAAAAACATATTTTAAATCAATTAATTTATAATATATATATATATATATATATATATATATATATATATATATATACTAGCAGTAGAGCCCGGGGATGTAACAGTAATTCAACATGGAAAAGACGATGGACATAAGAGCAAGGCCAATCCAAACAGATAGCTGAAATATTTTATAAGATCAGCGTTCCGTTTAAATATGTTAATTATGTTTTATGAATATGTCCTGAAGATGGTCTATTCGACCGAAACATCCGACGTTGACATTATATTAACATTAAACCGGCATAATTGCATATTAGGATTTTTGTTTGTTTTTTCCGTATATTTTTCTTCATATATATATATATATATATATATATATATATATATATATATAGCTTCCATTTTTGAAACATGGTTAGAACTGTGTAGCGAAAAAAACATATTTTAAATCAATTAATTTATAATATATATATATATATATATATATATATATACTAGCAATAGAGTCCGGCGTTGCGTGGGGATGTAACAGTAAGAGATAGATCAAGTATCGACCATCATAAAGACTGAACAATAAAATTGACAAAGATTATTGTTTAAGGTTGACGGACACGCATGTCTTAATTAATTTTTTTTGTTGTTTTTTTTTTTACGAATTGGTCAAACCCAAACTCAAACAAAAACATTGTTTTCAATCGTTATGAGTCTACTAATTGCATAGAATTTTATTATAAACAATTGTCTTGTAAATGGAATTTTTAAAGCATTCTGAATGTAAAAATAAAGAAAAAAGTGTGCAAGACAATAAGAAACACTACCTGCCACCCCCAAAGTGAAGTTTTGTTGAAATCGGTTGAAAGATGTAGGAAACCCGATCCCATATATAAACGAAACACACACACACACACACACACACACACACACACACACACACACACACACACACACAAACAAACAAACAAACTGGGTTTTATAATAAGTATAACTCGATATGAGTTGTCCCCCCCATTCATTCCGTGAAAGTGATGCCTCTTAATCGTGTTTTCAAATTGATTTCGTGTAAAAACAATTGTGTTTTTCCAATTTTTGGCGCTATCAGAACCACCGCAAGGTAATTTTACATAGTCCTGTGAAGTTTTGTTGAAATCGGTTGAAAAATGTAGGACATCCGATCCAATATATAAACGTACAGACACACACACACACGCACGCACACACACACACACAACCTTGGTTTTATAATAATATATATATATATATATATATATATATATATATATATATATATATATATATATATATATATATATATATGAAATAAAAGCGGTCTATATCAGGCTAAAGCTTTAAGTATAAATGTGACCTATACGTACCTATGGCCTCAAGTATAAAGAAGACCTAAGTTTATATATAGAGTCAAGTGCAAGCACGACCTATCGGAGGAATGATAAATACGGCCTATGGACTCAAGTATAAATACAACCTATGGACACCTATGTACACACTTGTGAAAATTAATTGAAACAACCGCTTTAGTTTCCTTTCTTTCACCATACTGTCAGTTTTAAACACACTGGAGTGACAGGGTGTAATCGACTTTTTTTTTTTTTCCGCCCATTAGGTCATTGCAGTATTATGAATTTATTTTGGGGGTGTATGATGAAATTTGTTTGGCCTTTTAAAATATTGCGTCATCCGTGATTGCATCAGATTTTTATCACGCCTAGACACTGCTGTCTCGACTGTCGATTAGTTGTCCTACGGCCATTGTATGCGATGGACTTTACTCTAAGGAAGTGTAAGAAAATTTGTAACGCTGCAAGCCTTACTAGTGAGCAAATATAAGTACAATAGTTTGGCCCGGAAACTCTCCTTATTTAAATCCAATCGAGAATCTGTGGTCAATCTGTAAGGAACGACCTCATGGAATGGACATACCATAAATACATTTAAAAAAAAAAAAATATTACCAAAATACATTTTTGGAAAAAAAATATTACCAGCAATACATTTCTTGAAAAAAAAAAAATTACCAGCAATAAAAATGTTGCCGGTATTAAATAACCCATTGAGGTTGATATACCGTAAAACAAAACAAATAAAACCAAACCTCATGTTATTTTTATTTTTATTTTTTACAAAAATGTTCAGTCGAAAATAACATGATTCAATTTCTGACCTTATTTTTGTAGCTGGACCCCGGATGTAAATACACAAAAATAAAAGGAAACAATAAAACCATCATCACTATCACCACCATTACCACCACCACCACTACTACTACTACTACTACTACTAATAATAATAATAATAACGATACCGAAATTAAAAGATGACTGCATAAAATTTCCTTTAAAATGTTACTTCCTTTTGCCTAATCTAATTTACTGTCTAATAGTAATCTTAGGTCTAGCAATTTTAATCTTAGGTCTAGCAATTTTAATCTTAGGTCTAGCAATTTTAAATTTGAGTTAAGCCCTTCTTTTAGAAATTAGACGCCATGGACAATCGGGTTAAATAGATTCAGCATCCTGGTTTAGTAGGGGTTAATAAAACTAAAGAATGTATAAAACATACTAATTACTAAATCCGGAAGGTAATCTAAAGATTAGATAGATAAATATATAGATAGATATAAAAAGACTGATAGATAGATCGATAGATTGTGAACAGAAATAGAGAGAGAGAAAAAGAGAAATGAACAAAGTGAGATAGATAAATAGTATATATATATATATATATATATATATATATATATATATATATATATATAGAGAGAGAGAGAGAGAGAGAGAGAGAGAGAGCTTCGAGTGATGTAGATAGGAAACGAGTAGATAGATAGGCAGCCAGACATAGATACAGACATAATATAGATAGATAGATAGATAGATAGATAGATAGATAGATAGATAGATAGATAGATATGAAATGACTGGGAAAGAAAGAAAGAAAGAAAGAAAGAAAGAAAGAAAGAAAGAAAGAAAGAAAGCAGAAAAAGAAAAAGAAGTAGACGGAGTACATAAAGAGACAAAGTGAATAGATAGATAGATAGATAGATAGATAGATAGATAGATATGAAATGGCTGGGAAAGAAAGAAAGAAAGAAAGAAAGAAAGAAAGAAAGACAAAGAATGAGAAATACACTGGTTTGATAAAGAGACAAAAATAAAGTGAATAGATAGATAGATAGATAGATAGATAGATAGATAGATAGACAGACATACAGATAGATAGAATAACCGAAAAGTACAAACTGAATCAGTAGCATCGATGCAGGTCAATTTTGTCATCCTTCTGGATACTTGCTGTCACTTGTTCTACAATGACATCTATCGGATGCTGCTGTTGAGTGGATTCACCGAATGCAAAATATCTTTCATCCTCACCGTTGTTTCCCTTCCGTTTCAATTTGTAGATTCTGATCGGATATCATGATGTCTTGTCATTTTTCTTTCTTTCTTCCTTCAAAAGATCCAATATCGGTCTCCATTTCACAGTCGACGTTAGCTCAATTTTTTTGGCCTTCGTTGCACTCAGCTATCAAGTTACGCTTTAAGAACTATTAACCTCACTAATTTGATTTTTGACTATTATCTTCCATATATATATATATATATATATATATATATATATATATATATATATATATATATATCATATCATATTTTTAAATTCTTTATTCCTATTCCCAAAGATCTGGTTCTCAGGTTTGGTACCGCTTCCTCGATACAATCTGATTTTTAACTGTCGTTATGTAGCAACATCTTATTGAGTTGATTTTGATATAGCTTATTTACAATAGGAAAAGCATTCGCATATAAATTGTATTTCTGCTACATACGAATGCAGGTTTAATTCGATTTCTTGACATTTTCGCTTTACACGTTTTTTTTTTTGAAACATAAGCGTCTTTGTAGATTATACTAGAATGTTGAATATTAAAAGATATAAATCTTTATTCGCATAGCAAAATGTATATATAAATATATATTCCAGAGTTTTTTTTTAATTCTTCTTATTACAGTTCTGCCCGTATCGTCAAGGAATTAGGGCAATATTGAAGTAATTTTGTAAGGTATTGTTATATTTTCCTATAAATATCCTAGGAATTTAATCTAGAGACTACCACCATTGTTGCAGTATAACTGCTATCAGCGAGTATAACCATAATCTTCTTTTACGTGCCGTTTCCATTCAGGACCTAGGCAATCATGGCTCTCTACATCTTACTGTCTCATGTAGCTTTTTATATATATATATATATATATATATATATATATATATATATATATATATATATATTATTGTTATTTCTCTCAAACTTTGCTTTGCCACTAATTCTCTTAAACTATCAAGCGTGTTACGCGCTTTTTAACTCTCTCCCTTTTTCCTTCAATCTGTCCTGTGTGTATCAGATTTTCCAAGCCCACCTTCCTCATTACGTGTCCTGGGTCTTATGTAAATTTTTTTTTGGTTCCATTTTCTCCACTTTGTTGTTCGGTTTCGCTGTTTATCTTCAACATCTTTCTGTAGTAATTCCGTTGCTTCAAGTCTCTTCTTGTTCGTATATACTGTAAAATGTTAGCAAATGAATTTATTATATGTAGCTTCAACATTTTTGTAAAATACACTAAAAATCAAGAAGAATATGTTAATGCTTACGATTGACTACACGCTGCACTGGTAGAATCTTCTTCTGTGTGTCTTGTCATTTCAGAAGGGTTCTCTCAATTTCCTTTACTTTGTAAGACTTAATAACGTTTTACCATCACTCTAACGTCGCGTTTTGCCATTACGTCACATAAAGACGTCATTGCCTCCAGTCCAGATTACCACCTTCTTCGAGACGCTTCTTGCGTTGACCGATGTTCAACAATTCGTATGAGGATTAAAACGTCTGAAAGGCGTGTTTTTTTAACCTCTAAACTAGCCAAATAGTCTAAGCGTAGAATTGAGCTTCTGGTACAATGCTTGCAACAGACGATAGAATAAGATGAAATATATTTTGATGAACAACCGTTTTGTGTAATTTGTTAGAACGATTAATTAAAGCCTGAAATGCCCCCCCTAAAAAATTGTTTATGTGTAGTATACGAGGGTCATTCAATAAATAAGGTGAATTTTTCGGTATAAGGACTTCTAATACAGATAGAAGCTTACTTTTTTTTTATTTTTCAACGTAGTCTCCCAGCACTGTCACACACTCTTCCCATCTGTGCACAAGCTTCCGTATTCCCTCAGCGTAAAAATCTTTGGACTGATGTCTCAGCCAGTCGCTCACAACACTTTTGACTTCATCATCACTTTTAAACTTGTGGCTCTCGTGAACGCTTTCAAGGGACCAAACAGGTAAATGTCTGAAAGGGCAAGGTCTGGGTTGTAAGGGGGATGAGGGAGCAGTTCCCAGCCCAGCTCGTTGATGGTCTGCACCGTTTGGGCTGCTGTGTGAGGCCTTGCGTTGTCATAATGCAAGATGAATCCTTCTGACTGATGACCCCTGCGTTTGTTCTTTATGTCTTTCTTGACCTGTCTCAGCAGTTCACAGTAGTTCTTCTGTCAGACTGAATGAGGTCATTGACTGATTCGATCACCTCAGAAGACCTCACTTCTGTAGGCCTCCCAGGCCTGTCTTCATCCTCAACACTGCTCCATCCTTCTTTAAACAATTTAGCCCACTTCTAGACATTTTTTTGGCTGAAACATGTGGCACCATACACAGTTGACATTCTCCTATGAATTTCAACTGGTTTGCACCCTTCAGCAACCAAAAACTTGATAATTGACCGCTGTTCAATCCTGGAGCATGCTAATTTGGTCGGCCATCTTTGTTAATCACCAAAACTCTCAAAGTTTTTTTTTAATCGGCAAAAGAAATTAAATCCATGTGAAAAAGAAGTAAAAAAAATAAAGTAAGCTTCTATCTGTATTAGAAGTCCTTATACCGAAAAAAACACCTTATTTATTGAATGACCCTTATACAAACAGTGGGTCATTTATTTAGTTAACATCCATTGAACTCCTTTCTCATCGAAACCAACACATATCCGAGATACGTGCTTAGTTTAGTGCCAGAGGCGATGAACAATTTTTTTTAAAATTAGAAATTGTGATTTATTTCCCTTTTTCGAATTTGCATTCTGCGAATTCTATGAACATTTTAATTCACGCATAAATTTCAGATTTTCAAATATAGCATCCAATAATTTATGAATGCTAAGGTGTAAACCTTAACAAAAATGCTAACAGGAAAATCCATTAATATTTACGGTATAGATATATTCCGTGCTGGGATGTCTAATAAACTTTATATCAATGCAAGCAGAGAATACAATTAGAAATGTTTTATGTTGCAATTGTTTAAGATTTTCCTAAACTGCCATTTAAGCTTTTGGTGATAAATAACAATTTTTTCCCATTCTTTTGTTTCTATATTAATTATTCTCAAAGAATTGAGACAAAAAAAAGTGTCTAAGTTTATAATTTAATGCATAAAATAACGCTCGTGACAACGGTGTTTTCGCTTTATTTCGGATTATTTTTCTATTTTCAAACATTGGTTTTGTCGCCTTTCTTTCATCTGAGTGATTATAGCACGCAAACATTGTTTTTGTTGCCAGAAGAAAAAAAAAACGAACATTTTTATCTCACCAACATGAAAATAATGGACTTCATTATTCTATAAAGTACGCCATCAAAATGAAACGTGATATTTTGCAAATAACTTGGTTATACGATGTATATTATAATCGTAAAACGTGGACACCTTGATATGGTGCACCGTTTACCAAGTTTTTCTCGATAGATTAATTAAAACTGAGTAGTGATTTTGAACCTCACTTTGTGCTCTCTACATTCGGCATTGTGCCACATGTAAGCTATGCTTAGTAAATCATTATAATCGTAAAACGTGGACATCTTGATTTGGTGCACCGGTTAGCGAGTTAGTCTCGCTAGATAAGTTAAAACTGAGTAAAGATTTTGAACCTCACTTTGTGCTCTCTACATTCGGCATAGTGCGACATGTAAGCTATGTGTAGTAAATCATTATAATCGTAAAACGTGGACACCTTTATTTGGTGCACCGGTTAGCGAGTTTGTCTCGCTAGATCAGTTAAAACTGAGTAGAGATTTTGAACCTCACTTTGTGCTCTCTACATTCGGCATAGTGCCACACGTAAGCTATGCTTAGTAAATAATTATAATCGTAAAACGTGGACACCTTGATATGGTGCAGCGGTTAGCAAGTTTTTCTCGATAGATGAATTAAAACTGAGTAGTGATTTTGAACCTCACTTTGTGCTCTCTACATTCGGCATAGTGCCACATGTAAACTATGCTTAGTAAATCATTATAATCGTAAAACGTGGACATCTTGATTTGGTGCACCGGTTAGCGAGTTAGTCTCGCTGGATCAGTTAAAACTGAGTAAAGATTTTGAACCTCACTGTGTGCTCTCTACATTCGGCATAGTGCCACACGTAAGCTATGCTTTGTAAATAATTATAATCGTAAAACGTGGACACCTTGATATGGTGCAGCGGTTAGCAAGTTTTTCTCGATAGATTAATTAAAACTGAGTAGTGATTTTGAACCTCACTTTGTGCTCTCTACATTCGGCATAGTGCCACATGTAAGCTATGCTTAGTAAATCATTATAATCGTAAAACGTGGACACCTTTATTTGGTGCACCGGTTAGCGAGTTTGTCTCGCTAGATCAGTTAAAACTGAGTAGAGATTTTGAACCTCGCTTTGTGCTCTCTACATTCGGCATAGTGCGACATGTAAGCTATGCGTAGTAAATCGTTATAATCGTAAAACGTTAGAAATTTTAATGAGTGCAATTCCGAGGATTGAACTTCTGGGGAAGAGGGTTGGCATTATTTTTAATCATTTCACCCTCAAGCCAGGCGAGCGTGCCACTAGCATGCAAGGGGATACAGGGAGTGCGAGCAAGAGTAAAGAGAGGTGTATGAGGAAAGGATATAGAGGAGGACGAGATCAGGATCAATGCCTCAGAAGATGTCGATTGACATTACATTTGAATATTTGAAGATTATAACTATCAGGGAAGCAAATAAAAATAAAGGAGTTCCACTGTCGGGAAGTGCGAAAGAAGAAGCCGTTGGAATAGAAGAGGCGGTTACATTTAACTGTTTCGACCGTGAAAGTTTGGGCTCAAGATGCCAGCCTTGGGGCACGCTTAAATTCATGCATTTTGGGTTCCAGTGAATGTATCTGGTCGGATCTGTTGCCAGAGCATCTGTAAGAAAGTGACTATAGACAGAATGCTAGATCAGGAGCTAGCACGTTGCATAAGGACCTTAAGATGAACAGCGGGGGCACTGGACCATATATGGCAACAATATTCAAGGCAAGGACGAATTGTACATTTGTAGATTTGAGGGATGGACCCAGACGAGAAAAAAACCTTCTGGTGCGACAAAGAGAATCAACTTTCCTTGCAGTAGATGAGGCTATTGATTCAATGTAATTGTTCTACCTGAGGTCAGTGTAAAACGTGAGACCAAGAAGGCAGAGAGAAACGCTCCATCCATGCTGGTAGGAGGGAAGGAGTATTCTCTACGGTTAGTAAATGAGAGCAGTTTCCTTTTAGATGCGTTAAAGTGTACAAGCCATTTTCTTGCCCTAGTCAACCAGAGATTGGAGGGCATTTTCGAGACATTTTGTCAGCGATACCGAATTTACAACTGAGACAGGAGTAAATAATAGTGTCGTCTGCGTAGATGCTTACATTATATTTGTTGTTGTCCGTATTTTTGGTGTTTCCTAATAAGCGGATGTTCGGAGTTTTATGGAGAGCAGTTCGGAATTAGTAATCAGAGAGCCGAGTTAGAATTCTACTTGGAATCGCTGCATTCGTTTATGTGGAAAAACTTTAGATCTGTCAGCCAGCTGTTGTATTCTGTTACACTTTCATGTCTTTTATCCTATCAATTGGTGTGTTTACTTACATTTATATAATACCCAGCCTGTTGACTTTTCGGCCGACCCTCGTATATATTAAGCTAGTTTTTTTAAGAGCCTTATCTAAGTTATGCAAGCCTAAAGTAGAGTGAAAGAGGGGCAGCAAGATATTTAGAATTATCGGTGACGTGTCTTATTATTTACCTTGTCTGGTACAAGGTTACATATGTTGGGATCCCACTGTGATTCAGATTTATTACTATAGTAACGGTCTACATGAATATCATGATCTTTAAAGTCTAAAACAAATCGGAACATATGAATAAGTGTGGGGAGCGTACATAGGATTAATCCGTCATACAATATTCAGAATTTTTTAAAGCATTTCACCCAAAGCAAAGCCAGAGTGCCACTAGTACGCAAGGGGTTACAGAGAGTGAGAGCAAGGGTAAAGAACGATGTTTGATTCAATATATAGGCACGGTGGAGTAATGGATATCGGCTTGGATTGAGGAATCGTAGAGTCGAATTCCAGTCGAATCCATTTTATTCACTTACGTGCTTACCCTTGGGAAAGGTATGAATCCTCTACTTCTCAATCCAACTATGGGTAAATAGCAGGACTGACTGGGTTCTATAGCCTTGGATGGCAACTGGTCTCGGAGAAGGACAACTCTGAATTCAAAACCTGTGGTGGGTCGTTTGGGGACCTTGTGGCACTTGGTGCACCAGGTCTCTGTATTCGTCCCTTCAAAAAGTGTGGTTGGTCCTGCACGAAACCTTCACCACTATAATCAAATCTCATGTGCTGTTGTCGGGCTGTCGGTTTCCTAGGAACTGATCTGCTTGACCCTCATACGTCGAATTTCGACGGGAGAGTAGTAAGTAAATATATATATATATATATATATATATATATATATATATATATATAGAGAGAGAGAGAGAGAGAGAGAAGGACGGGAATCAGGATCAAGACATCAGAAGATCTCGATTGACATTATATTTGAAGATTATATCTATCAGGGAAGCAAGTAAGAGGAATGGAGTTACACTGTCTGGAAGTGCGAGATAAGAAGAAGCTGTTGGAGTAGAAGAGATGGTTACATTTAGTCGTTTGGATAATAAAAGGGCGGAACCGAGATGCCAACCGTGTAGCACGCATAAATAAGTTTTGGAACCAGTGAAAGTAGCTCGTCGGAGCAGTTGCCATGAACATACTTGTAGAAAAGACAGAGGGAAGCCACAGCACGTCTATGAGAAAATGACTGTAGACGGGATGCCAGATCAGGACCAATAAAGTTGCATATCATTCTCTGGATTTTGTCGAGGACCTCAGGATTAACAGCGGGGACACCAGACCAGATATGGCAGCAGTATTCCATGCAAAGACGAATGGTAGATTTGTAGATTTGAAGGCTGGACTCAGGGGAGAAAACCCTCTTAGCGCGGCACAGAGAACTAACTTTCCTTGCAGTAGATGAGGCTGTAGATTCAATGTAGTTATGAATCGGTTAGGAGAAATCTAGTATCGGAGGTAGTGAAATTAAATAGCGAATGGGTTGCACCAGGGATAATATTGTCCAACACGATGATAAGCAAGCTCAGATCTAAAAAAATAATTATTACTGCCTCATATCGGCTGGGGCTGTGCAGCTCTCAATACTCTGTCTTGATAGACTTCAAAATCGTCTACGCAGTCTTGGAGATGATGAATCCTTTTCTACCCTGCCACCTCCCTCCCACAGACGAAACATCACGAGACTCCCGCTGCTCCATCTCAGCATCGATCCTGGCAACACTCTAGATGGGTGACAGCTTGGAAATATCAGATGCTGCAAATATGAGTTTGCAGGGTTGGGTAAGAGATAATGGCTTGAATTTGAAAATAGGAGAGCAGAGAGTTCCAATTTCGTTTGGGTTCTTCACGCGCAAATACCCTGTGTAAATATATGAATCCACTTCTTCTCCCCCAGCTATGGGTTAATTAGTAAATCATTATCTCCCCTAAAAATTCATAGAATCTAAAACTATTTCTGGTTTAAAAAAATGATCTTCTTTAAAGACACATCAATTAATAATTATACATGTGTGAGTTGAATTAATTTATTTTGGAATGGTAAAAAAATTACCGAATTCTATAAGGGTATTTTTCAGCGCGCACGCGTCTCTACCGAATTTGATACAAGGTCGAGTTTTAAAGTGGGTTTAATGGCAATGCTTTGGTAAAATTACCCAAGCCCCCTCGGCATTTTCACTTTTGAGGATGTCTCAACCGCAGGGTAAAAAATCCAGTTTTCTCCAGAAGTGGAGGTACTGCCTTGGGGAAAGGAACCCCTGGGTCTTGGTCATTTTTTTTGTAATTTCCTCCGAATAGGTTTTCACCTGCACAAGCTGAAGTTGGATCCACATGAATATCAATATGAATATTAACATTAACGCAGTGTTTTCCAAACTTTTCTTAACCAGTGTACTCTTTGGACCCAAACCTTTTTGTCAACGCCTCTCTGTCAAATTAAATTTTGAATGTTATAATGAATTTATCTTTCATAGAATGATAACGCTTAGGTATTAGTGGAAAAATAAGTTTAATATTGTTTTCATTTATATAAATGCCGATGATTTAAATGCTAAAATAAATATTTATTTGACAGCTTATCTCAATGTTTACAATGCGCTGGTTGACTTTAGTGCTTACTGGTTAAGGTTCTTGCACTAAGTTCCATGCTGCTTAGAATGAATCATAGATTTCCTTGTTTTGTAATTTTCAGGCAGTTACTTTGTTTAGTAAGAATCTGTGTAACTCTGTTGAAACCACATTCAGCCATATAGGGAATTGGAAAAACAATGAAAAAAAAGCTTGATTGCTTCCCTCAACTTTAGATACCTTTCAGAAATTTCCTTTTGTAGCCAATAATGAATAAATTAAAAAAAAAAATTGAAAAAAGAAATGTATAAATGCCGTCCGCCCCACAAATGGATTAAAGAATCCCAGTTTCCCCTTTTAAAATAACGGAGCCCGCAAGAGTGCGATAGCGCCCACGTTGGGAAATACTGCCCTAACTTTACTATTATTACAGTGAAAGAAAAGCGTAAATATTAGGTTCTTTGACTGGTATAGTCATCTTTTAAGCCAGGCAGAAGCTCAAGACGTTTAGGTCAAGCTATGATATTTTTCAGGCGATGTGATTTCAACCAAAGATAACAGCGTAATTTTATTGCCATTTTTGAAAATACTCGCCAGCAGACTGGAAGAAAACGCGGGATATGAAGATTAGGATCTGGAGAGTGGGAAGCTGGCTTGGATAACCAAGAACAAACAGCGGAAGAGAAACCATTTGGGAAGTGAGGATGGGTTATTGTCGGTGCAAAGGGAGGTCAAGATATCTTTTGGGAAAAGGTCCTTTTCGGGTTGGATTTTGTGTTTCTAATCCATCACTCCGTTGACGCGACTTGACAATGTCGCCTTGGGATGCCATGCCAAGTTCAACACGGAATACGTCATAAGAGCAGCAAGGAATATCAACGAAATGGCGCCTGTTTGTTCCTAACTTGACGTGGCATGTGTTCTGCAAGTGGCCTCCATTCCCGCCAATTCTTTTAAGGCACTGCTGTATAGAGTCGACTCCTCGAGTCACCTCTTTTTGCCCCGACCGGCAACGGTCTTAAGTGATTCCACCCTTAGAGAAAATACCCTCGGGGTAAATAAATTTCTTATGATATCAATTCATGTGCAAGATTCTTGCTCGAGATTGACAGGGCAACAACGGGAATGGTGAAAGAAATAGAAAGAAAGTAAAAGAGTAGCGGGAGGATGAAAAGAAGGAAAATAACGAAGAAGATATGAAGGAACCGGAAGTTAATTATTTCTGGAAAAGAGGAAGGCAGTCAGGAATGAATTGATGAAAATGAAATCGAAAGAAAAAGAAAAAAAATGTGTGGACAAGGAAATAACGCCTGAAAACTGAAGAAAGAATGAAAATCAAGGATTGAAAAAATCAGGGAACAGATTTTCTAGAAATGAAAAAGAAAAAATTGGAAGGCAATAGAAAGAAGAAATAAAGCAAGAATAATCAATAAACCGTAGAAAATAATGTGTGAAAAACGAAAGAAAGAAGGAAGGAAATAAAAAATGAAAGAAAGAAAAGGGGAAAGAAAGAAAGAAAGAAAGAAAGAAAGAAAGAAAAGGAGAAAGAAAGAAAGAGTACATTAATAAAGAAAAAGAAAAGAGATCGTGTAAGAAAGCATACAAAATTTTCCTAATCAACCTAGTCCTTGGTATACCAATAAACCCCATCCAGCAGCAAGATTTCTGATGGAAATATTATAGCTTTTGAGGTGTGTGGAGCCCCCTCGTAATTGCTATTTTTTCCAGATCACCCTGATCGAAAGCAGAAGCACATTTTCGGGGTCCCAACTATGGGTAAAATTGTGTTTTGGCTTTTGTTTGTTTGTTCATCAAGAAAGTATAAAATCACATTATGGTAAAATTTTATTTATAAAAAAAACAATGACTAGTTGTAATATATTCTAACAGTAAAATAACAATCAATAAAGCACTAAAGTATAAACATACATTTTCATAGTAAAATTACAATCAATACATTTTATCACCTCTTAACTATATATATAAAAACGACAATAACAAAAAAAACCCCAAAAAACATACATATGCCAAGAAAGTATAAAATTATATCCGAAAAAGCTGCAACGAATCACTTTTTGGGGGTTAGCATCAGTCATGCTGACGAGAAGTAGGATGGAGTTTTTCAGGTAATTGCAAGGAGTTGGGTGCGTTCCAATTTGTATATCACCATCATCATCTGATCGAGCAAGCTAGATATTCCATGTCATGCTGATTCCATCCATTCCTGTCGTTCATTGCATTTCGAAGCTCGTCCAGTCTGCATCGCGTGTCTTCAATCAGATGGTCAATGTACATCTTCTTTGGTCAACATTGTGTTTTTTCTTTGGGATGCTATCCAGAGTAGAACGTCTTCAGCTAGTTCTTCTTTGCTGCGCCAACAGTGAACAGCAAATCTTAGTCTTTGTCGGCGTATTAATTTGCTGATGGGATATATGTTGCCATAGAGCTCTTTCTTTGTTGGGTGAACTTTCCAGGAATTCTTTAGTGTGTAAGTACCATTCAACTTCTTTTCGAGATGGCTGTTATTGTTCAGGTTAAGGAGCCATATACAAAACAACAAAAACATGCAATATTGACGCATTTTTTTGGTGCCGTTTCACTCCGCTTGATCGGTACACTTGACATTACCGTGAACAATTTCAAACTTTCAGCTTTCTTAAAAAAATATCAAGATTTCGCCAACGAAATATTATCAGACAGATTTAATAGCGTATACCACTCTACGGCATATTGTTATAATTAGATTCGGGTGTTAAAACTAGAATAAAAATTCACGTGTCTGGCTGACCAAATCTGACTGAATGTTAATCTATTGAACTAGCTAATTATTTCCAATTGGTTCATCATGGTGCCTCGATAGCTATGGGTATTATTTAAGGAAAACGATCACTTTTCTAAGAGAGAGTAGATATTCAGCAATAATCATGACATTCTCATGATGAGCTTAAGATGAAGTAAAGATGAATTCATGTTGCTCGGGATGTCATTATTTCGAAAGTAATTGCACAAGACTTCACCACAAATTCGAACTTCGACATCGTCTAATTAACGAACGGATTAAGTTTCAATCCACTTCCTTCGTTTGTATTTTAAAATCTAATTTTATGCTCATTCACATTTGCACATAATTCAGTTGGTGAAAAGTTCAGTCAATCCAATATTAATTTTAGGCAGAGTCAATAGTGTGAACTGCGCCAATTGTAATGCGTCCATTTTATACGACCTTGTGTGTATGGCTTAGATTACGCGAACAGACTTGGGCACTTCAGTTTGAGGTAATGGTTAGCAACTTTGTCTCGCTAGATCAATTATGAATGACCATTCTCCCTGGGTGCCCAATACATTCGGCCTTGTGCCACATCTAAGTTGGGCACGTCGACGTGGTGCAATGGTTAGCAAGCATGTCTCGCTAGATCAGTTAAGATTGAACAGTGATTTCGATCCTCACTGGGTGCGCCATACATTCGGCCTTGCGCCACATCTACGTTGAGAAAATCATTGCCCATTTCGACTTGGTGTAATGTCTAGCAAGGTTGTATCGCGAGAACAATTCCAACTAAGGAGTGAGTTCGATTCTCACTGGGTAGCCCACACTTTCGGCATTGGGCCACATCTAACCTCCGCTTAGATACTCATTTTGGGCATTTCGACGTGGCGTAATGGTTAGCAAGCTTGTATTTCTGGATCAATTACGACTGAGTAGTGAGTTCAGTCTTCACAAAATCCCCTACATTTTCGGCCTTGTGCCATATCTAATCTCCGCCTAGATACTCATTTTGAGTATTTCGCCGTGGTGTAATGGTTAGCGCGCTTGTATTGCTTGATCAGTTATAATTGTGTTGTGAGTTCAATCATCACAGAGTCCCCCACATTTTCTGCCTTGTGCCACATCTAAGCTACGCTTAGAAAATCATTTTGGGCACTTTGACGTGGTATAATTTTTAGTAAGATTGTTTGTCTATATCAGTTGCAACTGAAAAGTGAATTAGATCCTCACTGGGTGCCGCATACATTTGACCTGGTGCCACATCTATTCTATGCTTAGAAAATCACCATACTCAAAGTTAAATTTCCAATTCGTTTTGTATTAATTTTTTTGTAGTCAAACTACATGTGGGTCATAAGTTTCTAAACATTTGATATTGTTCAACCGTTTTTATTTATATAATTTTCTCTGCATGATTACCATTGTTTCAACAAACACGTATAAATACGTGTTTGCTACTGTTGATAAGTACAGTTGAAATTATGCTTGAATGGTGTTGGTGATATATTCCTTGACATGATTTAAGTCTGGTATCTTTATCTGATACATTATGGCCTTCAAGTGCACCCAAAGATAGAAATCATGTGGGGAGAGACCTGGGGATCTTGAAGGCCACTCCAAAGGACCACATCGACCAATCCAAGCACGTCAATACCGACGAATATAATGACTATAATGAGATGGAGCTCCATCTTGCTGGAAGTAAACTGGGTAGTCACCTTCCTCATTTTAGTCCGTCCTGGGTATGACGATAAACTACATCCGCGTCTTGGTTAAGACGATAAACTACATCCAACAGCAAGTCGTCTGATCAGGAGGTTTTGAGAAGCGTGGAACCACCTCTTAGTTGATGGTGTTCCCAGGTCAATCCTAAACCGGGATGGTAGCACCTGTTAGGGTCCTAGCAATGGGTAAATAGTTAAACCCCAAATTCGGGTTAAAACTATAGAAATGTAAAAATGGATTTTAATATCAGAATGCCTTGTAAAAATTATTACCAGCAATACATTTTTGAAGAAAAATTATTACCAGCAATACATTATTAACAACAATACAATTTTGAAAAAAAATATTACGAGCAATACATTATTAATAGCAATACAATTTTGAAAAAAAATTATTACCAGCAATACATTAATAACGGCAATACAAGTTTGAAAAAAAAATATTACGAGCAATACATTATTAATAGCAATACAATAATGAAAAAAAATATTACGAGCAATACATTATTAATAGCAATACAATTTTGAAAAAAAATATTACCAGCAATACATTATTAATAGCAATACAATTTTGAAAAAAAATATTACCAGCAATACATTAATAACAGCAATACAATTTTGAAAAAAAATATTACCAGCAATACATTAATAACAGCAATACAATTTTGAAAAAAAATATTACGAGCAATACATTATTAACAGCAATACAATTTTGAAAAAAAATATTACCAGCAATACATTATTAATAGCAATACAATTTTGAAAAAAAATATTACCAGCAATACATTATTAATAGCAATACAATTTTGAAAAAAAAATATTACCAGCAATACATTATTAGTAGCAATACAATTTTGAAAAAAAATATTACCAGCAATACATTAATAACAACAACACAATTTTGAAAAAAAATATTACGAGCAATACATTATTAATAGCAATACAATTTTGAAAAAAATTATTACCAGCAATACATTAATAACAGCAATACAATTTTGAAAAAAAATATTACGAGCAATACATTATTAATAGCAATACAATTTTGAAAAAAATTATTACCAGCAATACATTAATAACAGCAATACAATTTTGAAAAAAAAATATTACGAGCAATACATTATTAATAGCAATACAATTTTGAAAAAAATTATTACCAGCAATACATTAATAACAGCAATACAATTTTGAAAAAAAATATTACGAGCAATACATTATTAATAGCAATACAATTTTGAAAAAAAATATTACCAGCAATAGATTATTAATAGCAATACAATTTTAAAAAAAATATTACCAGCAATATATTATTAATAGCAATACAATTTTGAAAAAAAAATATTACCAGCAATACATTTTTTGAAAAAAATACCAGCAATAAAAATTTTGTCGACATTAAATAACCCATTGAGGTGTTGATATGCAGTAAAACAAAACAAACCGAATCCTCGTTTAGCAGGGATGGGAGAATTTCCACTTGCAGCATGTTAAGATACCTTTCTGCATTAAGATTTTCACTGACAAAAATTGGTCCAGTAATTCTGTCTACCCATATCCCGGCCTACACCATCAATTTACCGGCACCTTACATCTTTGTCGGATTCAGTCAGTCAGGGTTCTCATTAATCCAAGAACGTAGGTTTTTTCGATTAACCTCTCCATTGATATAAAAAATATGCTTCATCAGTAACCAAAATCTTAGTTGAAACGTTTGCATCCTCATTCACTTTGATTAATGCTCATTCACAGAATTTCATCAGTATGGAAACTTATGGCCCACCCTGTATGTTTTCGTGTACAAATAGCTGACTTAAGCGTCACTTTCTGTATCTACGAGTCATCAACATTTACAAGATTTCGAATAACGTTCTCTCGAAATTTCTAGGACATTATTGATAAAAGAAATCCTGGTATTTTCCTTCTTTTATGTGATTTCCCTTTCAGGGTGGCGGCAATTATGGCTCTCCACAACTACCTATTCTTTGTATCTTTATTTCCAGCTCTTCCACTTCTCTTCAGTATGCCTTGTGAGTGAGAAATTATAATGAATATACAGGTTACTTGTCGAGCGAGTATTATCGAGCAAGTACTATTAGTGCTAGTCATATTCAAAGGCATCTGACACCAGTATTGTTCAACGGCGTATTATAGTTGTATCTGCGATTACAAAGTCTCTACTACAACGAGCATTACGAAAGTGACAACGAGTATTCGTTGACATCACAAAAGTAGGAACAAGTGTTCGTTGACCTATACAATCGAATACTTGATGGTTTTCCGAGGATTACAAAATGAAATACTTTCTTGGTTTTTGGCAAAGTAATATCCATTTTATATCATTAATTTGACACATAGTGTTGTTCAATCTTTGCCGAATTGTTTATTATTTTTTTCCATATGTAACTTATGAGCATTAACTGTTTATTCTTTATTATTCAGCTTTGACAATAAGGAATTACCAACGAACGTCCGGCATAATACTAGTTCAGAAGTTTCAAGGAAGGGTACACCAGCATCGGGGAAAAACCAAACTCAAAGAGACATTCTGTTGTAGTCAGATGCGTTCATGCTTGAAATGGTTGAACATCCAAGCCCAGCACTCACACGTTCGTGTTAAAACGTGGTCCTTCACAAAGAACCATCATTCGAAACCCCACATTAGTTTGGTCTTGTGAAGAGATGCTGTCGAGAACTTCTTCATGAACTGATCAATGACCAGGACCAACGATGTGTAAATATTTGCAAATGGCAAATCTCAAAACGCCCGTTTTTGGCATTGAATTGTAACTGGGAATGATAAATAGATCTATTTTCGTAATCCTTATAAGAGAAATTAGTGGCTTCGTTCTAGCCAGACTTCGTTCCGGCAAGGACTTCTGAACCTGTTGTCAAACTAGGGCTGCTTTGAACAAAATATCATGCGTATTTGTCGGAATTTCGAGAGGGTGTTCTACTTTAAGCTTGTCTCAGATGGTCATGCTCTGAACTCTGACCTATATGTTTAACAACTACAGCGGGTATATGACGAATTGAAAGTCCCTTTACCCGGCACTGGTCACTCGAAGACGCGTACTTTTATAGCAGGACAGTGCCCCAGCGCACAATGCCAATACAGCCAAGCGCAAACTTGAGAATCTGGACATGTTTACTAAACATCGTCAGAGTCCCGACCTTGCACCGTCAAATTTCTAACTTTTCTAAACCATGGGCCATTTTCTTCACGGACGAATTTTTAACAAAGTGGATGAGGTTGAAAACGATTTCGGGGAGTCTGTTTTAACCTCTAGCCCAATCAAGTAGTATATATGGGTTACTCACATACTTTCCTTAAGTACCGCCACTAGGTGACGCTTCTTAATCCAATAAATATGAAGTAACATTCACTGACATCCATTTTTTCCTATTTCACCCACGGTTTGTTTTGGTTTGGTTTGTTGTGTTTTACGGTGTATCAACCTTAATGGGTTATTTAATGCCGACAAGATTTTTATTGCTGGTAATATTTTTCTCTTCCCGTTCATTATTAATGTTTCTGTTCCTAATTTTTCAACAGTCATTAACCCCTCGTGTCTTAGTAGCTTTACTGCCTTAAAAGAATTAAAAAGAATCTATCTATATCTCTGAGATGAAGTACATTACTTATGGATTAGTATAGTTTGGATTAGTTTGTTTTATTTTACGGCATATCAACCTCAATGGGTTATTTAATGCCGACAAGATTTTTATTGCTGGTAATATTTTTTCAAAAAAATGTACTACTAGTAAAATATTTTTTCTTCAAACATTTATTGCTGGTAATAATTTTTAACAAAAAATTATCGCTGGTATTAAAACCTATTTTCACACTTTCATTTAGTGTTTTGACCCCAATTTGGGGATTAATTATTTACCCATAGCTGGGACCCTAACAGGTGCTGCCACATCGGATCAGAGTTGAACTGGGAACACTATCAATTAAGAGGTGTTTCCACGCTCCTCAAAACCTCCTGATCAGAAACCTTGCTATTGGATTACCGTCTTACCGTCTTACCCAGGAACCGGATGTAGTTTATCATCTTATCCAGGACGCTATTTCACCCAGGGACGGTAAGATGTACGTTGTACGTAGATAACAACGCTGCCGCCGAGGCTCGTTCGTTTCTCTTGGTCCTTTGTTGAGATTTGAACTTTCTTAAACACACATGCAGATACACTCATGTGTCTATCACACATGCTTGTTACACTAACTTCTGCATAAAAAAATTATTACAAATAATTAAAACAATAACATTTAAACGTTGTAAAAAATAAATTAAATAAAAATGTTAAATAATAAAAATACTCTCAGCAAGCAACAAAAACTGTTCCTGCCGGAAATAAGGACATACCGCCAGATGACGTTAAATTCAGTCTCTTCGCCACAAACCTTGTTACGGGTAACACGTGTGTAACTTCTCTCTGTGATATGGCTTGTAATACTACGCAGTAAATTCTCCCTTTTATCACATGTACCATAAAATAATTGTAACCTAAAAATACACACACCGATACACAAAAATATAAATAAATTACATGAACTTAACATAGCATGATTTTCTTGTTATTTCCTGTAAATTATGCTTTTATCTCCGTGGACACAAGGCTAATTTCTGTTGCTATGATGTGAGTGATGAGCCAACAACATTTTGTTAATACATACTTATCGTTTGTTTCTATATATAGTTTTGTTGTTTTATTCATTTATTACTACATAGATAGATAGATAGATAGATAGATAGATAGATAGATAGATAGATAATGGTGAGACTGAGATAGATAGATTGATAATGGAGAGACTGAGATAGATAGATAGATAGATAGATAATGGAGAGACTGAGATAGATAGATAGATAGATAGATAGATAGATAGATAGATAGATAGATAGATAGATTTACGCACCATTATCGTTTGTTTCTGTACATAGATTTGTTGTTTTATTCATTTATTACTACATAGATAGATAGATAGATAGATAGATAGATAGATAGATAGATAGATAATGGAGAGACTGAGATAGATAGATAGATAGATAGATAGATAGATAGATAGATAATGGAGAGACTGAGATAGATAGATAGATAGATAGATAGATAGATAGATAGATAGATAGATAGATTTACGCACCATTTTTGTTATGGGATAAATAAACTGGCAGACACTTGTTTTCTGACATAAACATTCGGCCAGCACAACATATAAACGTGGAATTCAGCTTCATGATGTTACAAACACACAATAGAATATGATGGGGTATATTTTGATGTACAAACGCTTTTCTTATGTAACATTGTACGAACTATTGGTTAAATTTTGAAATACGAAGACAATTTTGAGTCAACTTAAAACATAACCTAGAATATAAAATTAAAAACAATAACGCTTTGCAAAAATTTCCTGGGACATTTTTTTAGCAATCTATTAGTACTGTTCTTCAAATTGATCGGAATTGATTTTATTTTTCTTAATAACGAAAATCCATATTAATTTTTCATTAAAATTGCAAACAATCTGAATGAAGGAAAAATAATTGAAGCATTTTATTTATTTTAGAGAAAAAAATAAACAAAAACATTTTCAGTCCCTATAAATATTCGATTTTTTAAAAAAATTAATGTTTTAAAAAAAATACATGTTTCGAACCCACAACTGATTTTTTAATTGTTTAATGAAACCCGAACATTTCATTTTTTCTTTTGTGTCCTGTATTTGACAGCATCTTCAATTTATTAAATTATTTTCATAAAAGGTTACTTTATTTCATTCGTTCTTGTTAATTCATTTCTCTTTACTTTTTGTAGTAATTTTTAAGTGAATAAATAACTTTATTTGTTTTTTTATATTTTCATGTTTTTTTTATATTTTATTTTAAAATATTGAGTTTTTTTTTACAATGCACCCCCACCTAAATATTTTGTCTTGGCGCAAAAAGCATTTTAATTAAGTGTTTGAGATTGATTTAAAAGTTTGAACAAAGAATGGGAAACAAACATGGCTACTGTTTGTTTTCTATTTTTTGTCCTTTTTTTATTCTATGAAAAATATGTTAACCATCCAGATGTCACCCGCTTGAATTAATTCATCAAGAATATAAATAAAATCGACGGAACCATAGATAGATAGATAGATAGATAGATAGATAGATAGATAGATAGATAATCAAGAGAATGAGATAGATAGATAGATAGATAGATAGATAGATAGATAGATAGATAGATAGATAGATAGATAGATAGATAGATAGATAATCAATCAAGAGAATGAGATAGATAGATAGATAGATAGATAGATAGATAGATAGATAGATAGATAATCAAGAGAATGGGATAGATAGATAGATAGATAGATAGATAGATAGATAGATAGATAGATAGATAGATAGATAGATAATCAAGAGAATGATAGATAGATAGATAGATAGATAGATAGATAGATAGATAATCAAGAGAATGAGATAGATAGATAATCATAGATAGATGGATAGATAGATAGATAGATAGATAGATAGATAGATAGATAATCAAGAGAATGGGATAGATAGATAGATAGATAGATAGATAGATAGATAGATAGATAGATAGATAATCAAGAGAATGGGATAGATAGATAGATAGATAGATAGATAGATAGATAGATAGATAGATAATAGATAATCAAGAGAATGGGATAGATAGATAGATAGATAGATAGATAGATAGATAGATAGATAGATAGATAGATAATCAAGAGAATGAGATAGATAGATAGATAGATAGATAGATAGATAGATAGATAGATAGATAGATAGATAGATAGATAGATAATCAAGAGAATGGGATAGATAGATAGATAGATAGATAGATAGATAGATAGATAGATAGATAGATAGATAATCAATCAAGAGAATGAAATAGATAGATAGATAGATAGATAGATAGATAGATAGATAGATAGATAGATAGATAGATAGATAGATAATCAATCAAGAGAATGAAATAGATAGATAGATAGATAGATAGATAGATAGATAGATAGATAGATAATCAAGAGAATGGGATAGATAGATAGATAGATAATCAATCAAGAGAATGAAATAGATAGATAGATAGATAGATAGATAGATAGATAGATAGATAGATAGATAATCAATCAAGAGAATGAGATAGATAGATAGATAGATAGATAGATAGATAGATAGATAGGGAGAGAGGGGCAGACACAAAGGCGAGGAAAAATAAAAATGAGGCAAACTGCAGATACAAAGAGAGATAAAAGACCAATATATAGAAAGAGACAGCGACAGAGAGAAGAAAGTGACAGTGAGACGACGACAAGAATGAATTAGGAATGGATAGAGAGATTCAAAGAGAATGAGGAATGAAGAAACAGAAATAGAAATATCCAAACAGAGGGGAAGAGAGAGAGAGAGAGGAGGGGAGACGAGAGTGAAAAGCACAAAGAGAACAAGAGTCATTCAGAGAGAGAGAGAGAGAAAGAGAGTTCGAAAAGAGTGACATACACACACATATAAAGCGAGAGTAATCTGGCCACCTCGACGTGGTGTCATGGTTAGAAAGCTTGTCTTGCTAGACCAATTACGACTGAGCAGTGAGTTCAGTCTTCACAGAGTCCCCCATATTTTCGGCCTTGTGCCATATCTAAGCCGGGCTTAGAGAATCCCTAAAGAGAGAGCAATACATGGCACAGTGGATAAAGGCGTTGGTTAGATCCAATGACAGGACCCAAAGAGTGTGTGTTCAATACCTGTTTAAGGCAGTAGAGTACTTTCAGAGGGAAATTAGCAGGAGATAACTGACAACTGACATCCATTAAGCATGGCACGTGGAGCTAGAACAGTCTACCCCAGTGAGCGAAATAAAGGATTCAGTTCAAAATTCCAACCACCCAAAGAAGGCCGGAGCGTACAACGGCCGAAACGTTGTGATAAATATGGCGACAAAAATGAGGACAATAGTCCGAATAATGTAATGTAATAGAAAGTACTCCAAGTCAAAGACAGAGAAAACAGATTCAGGGAGAGAGAATGATTCATTTTTTTACGGTTTATCAACCTTTTGTATGTCATTTAAAGCCAGAAAATATTTTTACATTGTAAGATTTTGTTTTGGTGGGGGGATAAAAAAAACATTTAGTGATACAGATCTTACTAGTTAACTGATAATTGGATGGAGATTCGGTGGATTTATACCTTTCCCTAATGTGCGCTTGTGCGCTGTTGAATATAACAAACCCAACTGGATCTGGCACTCGGCTCCCCAATCAGCAACTCCGAGCCATTATCCATTACACCATCTGCACATCCAATTTTACAGCATCTTGAATTCGCAAGCAGTCACCCATCTACATACTGACAAAGTTCGATATTGCTTAATTTTGGTGATCGTACTGGAATCCGTCGGTGGTTATGCTAACATGAAGTCACAAGTCATCGTGACCGAGGGGTTGAGTGTGCTAGCCTTGTTCAGACTGTTGGTCACGCTAAATAACGAGCTCTCTTCCAGAAACTGTAATTATGTCCGCTCAGCCTAGTTGCAAATAATCCACAGGTATGCTCTCTGGGTGTTGAAGAAACACAAATATGGCTGAGCAGGCGTCCGCAAGGGGGATTAGGTAGCCACCCTGGTACAATGCCATCCTGGGATTCGAATGGCTGCCCCATTTGCTTATTTACGGGAAGCGATGTTTCAACGTGATGTGGTCGTAAGCCCCAAGAAACAAATAAATTAAAAAAAAATGAAACACACCACTTGAAGAAGACTTCCAGCAGCTGCAACAAACAAAAATGGATATCTCCTGTAACTAGAAGTGAAAATAATAATATAATAAAAGTGTTGACTTTAC
>CAHIKZ030001868.1:1835000-1887500 GCA_903632075.3 Acanthosepion pharaonis
TAAAATACTAAGGGACTTTGGATTATTTACCTAACCAGTTCCGTCCTATTTTCTATATATTTCACACACACACACACACACACACACACACACACACACACACACACACACACACACATATATATATATATATATATATATATATATATATATATATATATATTTCAAACTAGTCACAACACATTATATTGCATCCTGACATATGGTTCTGTTGTTAATATTTTGGTCTCTCACGTGGTACGACGTCATAGAATCGCATCATGAATTTACGACCCGCCTCTGCTATCAACATAACAGAATATCAATTTTGATGGTGAATATCTTTGCTTAAATGTCTGTATAACCACTCAGAGGATGGCTCATGTAAGATGAAAGCTTAGATCAAGGAAAAACTTAATAGAAATATATCCAGATTTTGGAGAAATTTTGTCTTTTTTTTCACCCGATATTAAAGCAACCATGCGAAGTATAGAACGGCTTATAATCATACATAATTTACATTAATTGTCTGTTATATTTAATAATATATTTTAAATATATATATATATATATATATTAAATCACGTAGTTATCATCTAGTGTTTATTCCTATGTCTCTCTCTTTTTTCACTCTATATTTTCTCTTCCTCTCTCTCTTTCTTCATATATATATATATATATATATATATATATATATATATATATATATATATATATATATATATGTGTGTGTGTGTGTGTGTGTGTGTGTTCTCAGAGAGAGAACATCTCTAGATGAGACAAAATTAATAAAAAGAGACAAAAGAAAAAATAACTATACTTAGACGACACGGAACGCGTAAATCCCTCCTTAGAGGTGTGTGCGTACTCGGATATTTACTGGTCACAGTGCTCCGTCCCTGTGCTGGTGGTATCACGACTATGTCTAGCTTGGACCGGCTCTGACCAGCTTGGACAAGCTAAGACTAGTTTAGACCAGCGGCCCGAGTGAAAACACTCAGGCCCCCACGTTAAAAACTGACCTTGTTTCACAACCTGACTCAGTGGGGGGGGGAGGGTCGAGTAAATATCTACTTAGCCGACGCGTTTTGTCCTCCGAGAGACTTTATCAAGTCAATGTAGGGTTTAGTATACTGCACATCCAAATCGTCCCAACCACTTCCAAAACCATTATCCATATAATTATAACTAAAACACCCATAACAATAATAATTCAGAAGCAGGCATATATAAAATTGTTGAGGGGTTTCCCCCCGTTTTTACGCAAATGGACTCACCCAGTATATGCATATACTACTGCTACGTGAAGACCCTAGAGACGCGAGCAATAGAGGGTGAAAGACAGACAGACAGAACGAATGTAGCCAGCAAGAGTCACAGTGAGCGAGCACGTAGACTCAGTAAGAAGTCATACATCGATACTTCAATACCAAAGACTGTATAGATATTTTACTACTAACCCGTATTCCTGGAACTACTAACCTGCTTTACCAGTTTGTATTATTACGTTAATATATTATTTTCAAATATTCATTCCTGGCGTATGTTATTTATTGGTAACGGATTTCATCCCGGAATATTTGGGAAACTTAAAGCAGAAATTTTAATTTCTATCTATGAACACAAAAGGGGCCTCACACAAAACAATTTAAGAGTCATATCCAGAAATTACTTCAACTACAATTTTGATCTAAAAATGTCGCACTCATCAAAAAAGAAAGTAATTTTCTCAGACGGAATATTCTCATCAATTATGCCGCCATCGAATATTATCAAAATAGAAATCTACGCCATGCTTTTTTCCCCAATCTCACCTTTCCTGAAAGAAATACTTCTATCATGAGGCAACATACACAAGAACATATGTGTTGAAAAATCAAAAGAAAATGTTTAATCAAGTACTTCAGCCTTTGAAAATGTACAGAATAAACGTCCATGTCATACCATGAAAATCGAATCACAATGCAAACAATATTCATTAAAAAATTCTTCAATATTACTAGCTCAATTTACTTTTCACCAGGCTTTGAATAGGGACACTTTTTGCCCTCGACATGCTTTGACTGACAATTCATGAACGTTCTAAAATTTATAAGCCTTGATAAACCAATGACATCTTCGCCTCTGTATATAAACACATGCAACATAATAAATCCAACATTTCCCTCATAGGACGAAACGCGTTGGCGAAGTATAGTTTTTCCTCTTGTCGCTTTTTATTCATATTCATATTATTATTATTATTATTGTTACATAAATATTATTTTTAGTGGATACACTTATTTGAGTAGACGTTGCGTTTGTTTGTTAAGAAGTATATTAATTTATTTTCGTGTACAGGTCGTAATATTTGATACCCTACAGTAGTCGGCATGTTTTTCTTTAATAAGATTTCACGTATAAGATTTCTCTCGTGTTCAGGCCAGTAGACAAAAATAAATAAATGTACTGTTTAAAAAATAAATGGAGACTTTACTGCAATATGGATATCCAATAAAAATAATAAAACATTTAAATAATGATATATTTTGGATTAATAAATAAAAAAAATAACATCACTTCTTATATATATATATATATATATATATATATATATATTTTAAGCATTTCACCCCAAGCAAGGCGGGAAGCCACTAGGACGCAAGGGGTTACAGAAAGTTTAGAGCAAGATCAGATAGGAGTGATAGAAGAAAGGATGAGGATAGTGGATAGATCAAGGCAACTGGAGATGTCGATTGACATTACACTTGAATAGCTGGAGATTATAGCTCACAGGGAAACAGGAGAAGGGAAGGGAGTTCCACAGGCGAGAGGTGCGAGACATGAAGCTATTAGTGTAGAAGAGACGGCTACATTTAATAGTTTCGACAGTGAAGGGGTGAGAGCGGGATGCCAGCCTCGTAAGGCGCTGGAACTCATGAATTTTTTCATTCTCCTTTTAATATTAAAACTTTGTCCTATTTTTTTCTATTATTTTTCTTTTTTCTTCTGCTTGTGTCTGAATAAAATGAACTGCATCTATTTTGTAAATTTTGGTCTGAAGAGATGGACGTCTGAGTCGATGAAATAAACTATCACCTGAATGGATTATTACGGTGTCTGTGTCCATTTTTATATTTGCTCTGTTCTTATATTGAGCTCTCTTTGGTTTTATATCCACGTTGGAATTATCCCTATCCTTTGTGGCCGAGTCGGTTAAGGCACGTCAGCGTAAATGACGGTTCCGTATAGGATGCAGGTTCGAATCCTGTCAAAGGACGAATATTTTCTATGAAAATTTCTCGGGCATTCAGGCCGGTAAATCTTATTTAATACTGTTTATTATAAACAGAGCATTTGCTAAATACTTGTATCTATAAAAAGAAAAGAATGTTAAACATAAAAATATCTTTAATATATATATATATATATATATACACACAGGGTGTATCAAAAATAATTTTACAGACTTTGGGGGTGGATCCTGGTATTAAAGGAAAGTAAAATGTAGTGTCACTTATAATTGCACCCCACAAATTACTCATAAAATGATGCTGGTGTCTGACTTGTATTATACCATGGGGTTTACGATCAGGCCACATATGTCGGTTGTGTAAATTAGTCATTCAATCTCTTCGTAATCCTGTCTCATCTGTAATCAAGGCTGAAGAGACCATCAACGAATCGGCAGTTTGTGCAAGGGCCACTTAAAATGTGCTGATACATGGGTCGTTTCTGACAGCCTGTAGCATACGAACGGATCTTGGTATTACTCGGTCCATATTTTGTGGCGACACGGATCTTGTATCAACAACGCGATGATAAACAGCAGCAAAGTTTGGATAACTCGGCTGCCTTGCCTCTGGAAACGCAATCAGATACAGACGTGCAGCCTCACGTCCATTACCATCCGCGCGGCCGTATGTACAATATCTGCCAGCTCATGATATGAATATCCTGAACACTTCTCAGTTAACTCACTACTAAACGCCATTAAACGTTGAAGACAGACTAGCCTAATGTACACGAATGAAATAATGTAACCTAGTATTCATAGCAACATCGTAACTTTTCTTTAAATTTAATAACTCAAAAACAAAGGATTTGCGGACATGTGTTTATATGGATTTTGTTCTTGTTTTTCGTTTAGGAAGTTACACCAAAAGTTTGTAAAAGTATACTTACATACATACATATATATAAAATTATTATTTATTAAATCTAATATACAACCTGTATAAGAAACAAACCTTAAAACTATATTTATGTTTGCATACAATTCCAACGGAATCTTTGGATAATAGCTCTTTAGATAATTAGTCAAAGTAGACTTTAGAAGAAACGAGACAGCCAATCTTAAACAGGAAATAATCTATAAATCTCTACTCTTATAAAAGACCAGTCAGGAGTATGACCAGACGCTGTTAAACTAGCCAACCATGTGTGGAGATTAAAGGGAAAAAAATCCGATTGTAAAGTGGAAAATTTAAAATAAAGCAAAACCTTACAACAATGACAGCAACATGTGCAACCTTTGTCAACAAGAGAAATTAGTAATAATAACATTTCCAAACCAAAACAATCTTTTAAAACAGAGATCGGAAATTATGCCCCGTTATATTAAAACTAAAATTTCCTTTTGTATTCATTTGAAGTGGGATAAAAAGAACGTATGTATATTTAATTTAACACCCCACCGATACATTTCCAATACACTTGATTTCCCCTCCTCCTCCTCCTCCTCCTCCTCACCTTCTAACACACCTCACGTCGTGCGCGTATTGATTTATTTATTCTTTTATAAATATAGCGTTCCTAATTTTTAATTTTTTTTAAAATAAAACGTTAGGGAATCAATTGACAGAAAGCGACTGAAGATACCAAAATGTTGAAACCATGGTAAAGCGGAAACGGCTGATTTCTTATATATATATATATATATATATATATATATATATATATATATATATACACACACACACACACACACACACACACACACACACACACATACACACATATATATATACACATTAAGAAATGGACAAAGTCCGACAATTTATTAAAGACATTTTTATGTTGAACATTCTTTTTAGAGATACAAGTATTTAAGTAAATGCTCTGTTTATAACAAACAGTATTAAATTACATTTACATCTGAATTTCCGAGAAATTTTCATCCTATCAAGCTAAATGACAGTTCCGTATAGGGGGCAGGTTCGAATCCTGTCACAGGACGAATATTTTCTATGAAAATTTCTCGGACATTAAGACTGTTTGTTATAAACAGAGTATTTACTTAAATATTTGTATCTATAAAAAGAATGTTAAACATAAAAATGTATTTAATATATATATATATATATATATATATATATATATATACCTAAGTATAGGATTGGTGTATACGGAATAAATTCCAATAACCAAAAAATATTATTCTTAAAAGAGTGCTCAATACAGAGTAGAGCAAATGTAATTATTTATTCGAAAATTATAGCATAAATATATTATAAAACCACTATAAAAATAGCTATCACATGATAAGACACCAGAAGTGTTGAAACAAAATGCAACTCTTCTCGTGTCTTATCAAGTGATGATGTTGAATATAGAATAAAGAGTTTTAAAAGGTTCAAATCAATCAAACACCACCTCGCTAGGGGAAACACTATTACATAAATTTGAATGACCAATCAAAATACAAGTATGTGAGAATTCAAAAAATTTGACAACGAGCCTTAATTAATGCTTTAATGTTAGGGTTGGACTAAAATAGAATTCATTGTAATTAATTAATATTAAATTTTACCAAAAACTTAAAAATTACCCATTTAAAATTTAATCTGTATTAAGTTTAAAAATTATAAAATTATTTAAAGAGGAAACAGAAGAAAAAATACATACGTTTTTTATTTATTTTGTTTTATTGAAAGGCCAAAAATTAAGTCGGGATAAACGTTAAAATCTAATGTTGCACTGAGCTCCGTTACAATTTAGATGCATTTGAAGTGAAGATATGGGAAGGGGAGGGTGAAATCTTGCAAAAGACAATACATACACAATCAGATTATAATACACAAACACGTACACATATATAGATATATAAACACGCAAAAAAGCAGCGAAACGGGTAATAGGTGCCCACGACCTTTAAAAAAAAAACGACAGAAAACACATACAATGAAAAGCACATATAAGTTTATTTTTATATCTCATGCACAAAAAATCCAGATGACCATAGCCTGAGAGCGGACAAATGGAGGACGCCTGCGTTGACCGCCAATATCTCGCAGGACTGGCCATTAATAACTACCTTCAGAGATCTACCTGTTAGGAAGTATTTTATACTAGTGAAAACCCTTCCAGTGATTCCATACCTGGAGACCTTGTGTCGCAAACCTTTGTGTAACACCTTGTCGAATGCCTTCACGATATATACCACTATGGTCCTTCCAGTATGTATGTCGTCAAGGGCCTCACTAATTCAATGTGTAATGCTAGTTAGGACATCAGCAGTGGATTGGGCTGATCGAAACCTATACTGTTAGTCGCACAAAAGATTGTTCATATCCAGGTGCTCGACGATCCTCTTGTTGATTAAATTCTCAAAAAGCTTACAGATGATACACATTACTATGTGTAATACACAGATGATGGACATTTCTAATTAGCCTCACTAATTCAGTGTGTAATGCTAGTTAGGATATCAGCAGTGGATTGGGCTGATCGAAACCTATACTGTTAGTCGCACAAAAGATTGTCCATATCCAGGTGCTCGACGATCCTCTTGTTGATTAAATTCTCAAAAAGCTTACAGATGATACACATTCATTTTCTACTACCGCTGCTGCTGCCGTTGAGACCTTGCTGTCATTTATCTTCCTCCCTTTGTATATTTTTTAACTATGTTCACTCAATACAATTTTTAAGAGTCACACAAGGTAGAGGGTTACTGTGTGGTGTTGAATTAGCGTCAGAAATGGCAAGAAGTGAATTAAGGCTGTGCAGGGAAAATAACAGCTACCTCTAGACATGAAGACGTCAAGATTAAATAGCGAATAATATTTCAGAATTCAGACGGAGGCTTTAGATGTATAGAGTTTAAGTAGACTTTAGAACGAACTGTGAACCCAATCCTAACAATGGAAAAAGCGATAAACCTTTGCTCCTGTTCAAACGACCGAGGAGGAGTTTGAGCCGGACGGTAGGGGAACCTATCTACTCCGACTGCGAGAGAAGAAAAAATAATCATACTTATTATAAAACCCAGGTTGTGTGTGTGTGTGTGTTCGTTTATATACTGGATCGGATTTCCTACATATTTCAACCGATTTCAACAAAACTTCACAGAATTACGTAAAATTACCTTGCGGTGGTTCTGACAGCTTCAAAAATTGGAAAAACACAATTGTTTTTGCACGAAATCAATTTGAAAATACGATTAAGAGGCATCGCTGTCGCGAGAATGAAAGGGGGACAACTCATACCGAGTTATACTTATTATAAAACCCAGGTTGTGTGTGTGTGTGTGTGTGTGTGTTACGTTTATATATGAGATCCGATTTCCTACATTTTTTAACCGATTTCAACAAAACTTCACTTTTTTTTGGCAGGTAGTATTTCTTATTGTCTTGCACACTTTTTTCTTTATTTTTACATTCAGAATGCTTTAAAAATTCCATTAACAAGACAATTGCTTATAATAAAATTCAATTCAATCGGTGGACTTATAACGATTGAAAACAATGTTTTTGTTTGAGTTTGACCAATTCGTAAAAAAAAAAAAAAAAAAAAAAAAACATATTAAGACATGCGTGTCCGTCAACCTTAAAGAATAATCTTTGTCAATTTTATTTTTCAGTCTTTATGATGGTCGATACTTGATATATCTCTTACTGTCACATCCCTGGGCAACGCCGGGCTCTGCTGCTAGTTACTTAATAAAATTTCAGAGATCAGACGGAGGCGTTAGATGTATAGAGTTGCAGTAGAATTTAGAAGGAATCCGAAAAACAATTCTAAATAGGAAACGATGTATAAACCTCTACTTGCTATTCAAAAGGCCGAGGAGGTATGTGAACTGGATAATAGGCGACGCTATTTACTCCTATTTCGAAAGAACAACAAATAAAATAAATAATTATTGAATATACTTTCAGAGTTCAGGCGGAGACATCAGAAATATAGAGTTGAAGTAGGGCGTAGAATGAACAGGAAACCCAATCCTTAAATAAGAAAAAAAGACTAAGAAGCAATTTGAACCAGGCAATAAGCCAATCTTTTATTATTAATATTTAAGTGTTTAGATTTAAGTTTTGAGTTTTACTTGGCTTATCTATATTCATGAGAATCCAGTATACTGGTCGACGTGTGGTTCTTTATCAAGACACAATCTTTTGATAGATTGCCAACCAAGGCTATAGAAGTTCTATCTGCACATTCGGTGGGAATTTTCATCATGCGAACAAAATCATCTACAGTTTTCGAAGAGTTCCGTTTCTTTCACCTACAAGGTTTTGCGATGTATTTTTTCGGGCACAAACTATGGTCGTCTGATAGAATCAAGAAGTATCTCCGAAGCTCGCATCCGGAACGCTGAAACTATAAACACTCGCCATGATGCTTATCGTAATGTAGATGTCTTCTGTGATTGTAGAATTATTTGTAGCGTTTTGTTTTAACCTTCGTCTTCGTTTTTACTATACAAAAGACGTACCTTTTTCTACCGATGCACTTTGTTTTGTATTGGAGTATAAGCAATAAATATGATTTGAAATTTTGACATTGACAGTTGGCAGTTCTGTTCCACAAGGAAAACTGGTGCAAAACAAAATGTCTTTCCTGTATAACCTTGTGCTGGACAAAGGCTATGTTAATAAATATCTCTGGCAAATTCATGGTCCGAGTTGGCGAAAAATCATTTTATTTCTTAGAGTCAAAGAAATATGATCCTCATTGGAGATTTCTTCTTTTTTTTTTCTTCATTGTGTTTTCTTTTTTGTAATCAGTGGATTAATCCATATTTAAAAAAAAGCCTCACGTCCCGACTTATTCAAAACTATCTTTTATGTTTAGTTTAATCTCGTCTGCTGAAAAAGTTACGCTACTGTCTTTCATTCATTTCGGCGGGTAAATACATATTTTTTTTTTTATTTACAATATATCTTTCTACATTTTTTCTTCTGCTTCAAGTTGTCCTGTAATTTTTTAAATGTTCTTTTTTCTTTTCTTTTTTCTTTGTTTCTTTGTTTCTTTCCTTTTTTTTTGTAATACGTGTCCGTCAGTACAGAACTAAGTATAATCTAACTATAGTATGTAAAAGTTGACACTCTCTGAAAACTAACACCCTCCCCCAACTCTCTACTTCCGCTAATTCTGTTCAACTTCCGTTTTTGTTTTATTTCTCCCCCTCTTTCTTTTTATTATCACCGATACCATCATATTTTTGATACTTTACAGAATTATTTTCTTTTTACTCTCAGGACGTCCATCATTTTTTTCTTTTTTTGTTCGTATTTATTTATTTGTTTGTTGATTTGCTTCTTCTTTTTCAAGAGAAAAAAAAAATTGGCCGCTTTTCTCTGAAGATGACAGACTATCAATCAGAATTGTCGATAAATTGTCCTTCTGCCCGGCATCAGCAGCTCGGGATTCGCTAAGAGCTAGACCCTGAATCTGTTTTCAAGATATTGTCTTTCGGTCCGGGTTCATCGCAAATCAATAGACCCACTTAGGAAGACTTGGACGAGAAAAGCGGTTTTTCCCGTCGGCGCTTCTAAAGACGACATTCAAACGGCGGAGTAGGTTGAGTTTTTCATTCGTCTACTTTCTGGCCAAGTTATGAAATGCCATCTGTAATATAGAGATGACTCATTATCACGCCAAGAGTTGTTGAGACTATTGATCGCGTTCTTTTTGTTGATTTTGTCCTTACCACGACGTTTCAGCCAGCTTTACCATAGTACTGGATTGACAAGAATTTTACGATTAAAAATTTAATCTAGTCTGCTATGAATTAATTATAACATACAACGAAAAATCTGCAATATTATTAGTCCTGACCAGGCATCTCGGCTTCGGTCACTTTCCCACGACCATAGCTTGCTTGTGCTTTTTCTATAAACGCTTTTATGGTAATGGGTCTGATGAACATTCCTCTATGGTACCTAGACTTTATGAATATAAGCACATTACTAGATTGGCGGGAAGCTCTTATAATTTTACAGTTGAAATGGCTAGATATGACCGTAAGTTCTATGTTAGCAGTTTCTTCTCTGACACTTCTCGCTCGTTTGTGGAAAACTCGTCCAAAATGTAAATGCAAAGTTAATCCTTATCTTCCGTTTTCTTAATTCCCGATCATTTATTTTTCTCTCTCCTTGTTAGTATTTTTCTCTCACAGTAAGCCATTGCGGCTTAGTTGCTTTATTGCCTTGCTTAATTTAAAATTAAAAAAAAGGGAAGAGAGATTGTCAGTGGTTTCGAATTTCTAAAAGCATTATTGACAAAATATGCCTATTCTATGTACAACGTAAATGCTTTGCAATAACAGAACTATAGAAATTCATTTTAAGTCATTTTAGGCAGATAAATAACAAAGTGGAAAAAAGCTTTATAACAGGTTAGGTTCTCTACCTTTTACAGTATAAGACATATTACACAGTATTTTTCTACGTTGTTATTCATTTGACTAATATTGTTTTTTATATATATATATATATATATATATATATATATATAATTACTTATTGTAATTCTTTCATATAGACAAAAGCAATTTACTCACTACAAAGATGCAATTTGTCTCAGTGCATTTAAAATTGCAATTCGACAATTGAAGTGCAATTTTAAATGTACTGAAACGAAGTTGCATCTTTGTAGTGAGTAAATTGTTTTGTCTATATGAAAGACTTACTATAAGTAAGTATTGCTTGATTATCGGTATTGAGCCCTCTTTTGAATTAAGGCTGCGAACGTTAGAATTTATATATTATTTTCGCTCTCATTACATTCGGATATATATATATATATATATATATATATATATATATATATATATATATATATATATATATATATATGAAGAAAATATCTGGAAAAACAAACAAAAATCCTTAGAATGTGATTATGTTGTTTTAATTATGAATGAAATGTCGACGTCTGACGTTTCGGTTTAATAACCTTCTTCAGGACAATATTCATTAAAAATACAATACAATTAACATAATCAGTATAACTCGACAAAAACGATGGACATAAACACAAGTCTTATCCAAAACAAAATTTTGAATGATCAGCTTTCCGTTTGAGCGTGGTCACGTTGTCGTCAAATGGGCGACGCTTTAAAAACGTATTCTTAAAATTTTATAAAATTTGATTCCGATGGAAAGCAGTTCGTTGTAGTAACATAATCACATTCTAAGGATTTTTGTTTGTTTTTCCAGATATTTTCTTCATTCTGTCGGATTTATATCCATTTATATTTGCTTATCATATATATATATATATATATAAATATATATATATATTACATGGATCATTCATACAAAAAACAGATATAGAAGTTAATGATTTAAATGGCGAGAATACATCCTCGCAAACAAATCTAATGAATTACATTAACCCCGAACCTGTAGATGAATGTTATGATCCCTGTTTATAAATTCCAGTTGAATAAGGTCATTTTGTAGTTTTTTACAAGCTTTCGTCCCTTCCTACAGACATCCTCAGGTATGGAAATAGATTTGTTTTTGTTTTTTACTTCATTTCATTAATTTAAAAAAAAATTCTTACACTTGAATGTCGGAGAAATCTCAAAGAAAATATGCGTCCTCCGACAAGAATCGAACCTGTATCCTAACCGTCATATAGACTGACGTGTCATGCCATTTATCTATAGCGGAAGCGTCTGATTTACAAGTTTAAATTAGTGTTTTTTAAACCACAAATTCCCCATGTCTTAACTCGAACGCTCATATCCGCTCGAAGCGTAACTTAATTTCATATTTTATAATATACCATTTGTTTACGTTAAAATAAGGCCACCTATTGTTGTTAATACTGTTTATTATAAACAGACTATTTACATAAATATTTGTATCTATCAAAATAACCTATAAACAATACATCTATCTATCTATCTATATATATATATATATATATATATATATATGTGTGTGTGTGTGTGTGTGTGTGAGTGTGTGTGTGTATGTACAGGATTTTGTCTACAAATCTATATACCGCATTCAGCAAAAAATCTACTTGTAGAAGGCTAATTCCATTTCACCAGAATATATTTTATAGATTTATAAGTCTACCATTCGTCCATGCTTCGAATATTGATTCCACATATGGCATGCTGTTGCCATTGTGTATTTAGAGATTCTTGATAAAATCTAAAATAGAATCTTAAGTGTTATTGGTACAGATTTATCTATCGCAGTCTGTTCATATCTATCTATCTATCTATCTATCTATCTATCTATCTATCTATCTATCTATCCTCTTTATTATCTGAGTCTATCTATCTATCTATCTATCTATCTATCTATCTATCTATCTATCTATCTCAGCCTGATTATATCTATCCATCTATCCCAGTCTGTTTCTATCTATCTATCTATCTATCTATCTATCTATCTATCTATCTATCTATCTATCTATCTATCTTCTTTATTATCTGAGTCTATTCATATCTATCTCTCTATCTACCTGAGTCTATTCATATCTATCTATCTATCTATCTATCTATCTATCTATCTATCTATCTATCTATCTATCTATCTATTCCAATCTGACAAAGATTAAGATATTTGTTACCTCGACGTCCCATTTGAAATAAATAAACTTTTCGTATTAAAACTGACTCTGAATAAAAGAGGAAACGATTTGCCAGGTCGCGGCAGGTATCGCCGCTAAGCACTATGAGGTATGAGAACCGTCTGGCATTCTTACCTTTTCTACAGTCTTAGTAAAAGACGTCATGTCTCGATAGGGAAACAACACAGTATAAGAAGGCTGGAACACTTATCCAAGTTTGGAAGTTCAAGAAAGATTGAAATAAAGTTCAAATTCATATATATATATATATATATATATATATATATATATATATTATTATTATTATTATTCCAAGACCAAATTACGAAATATCCAATATTATCTTTGCCCTCTCTAACCTGCTAAATTTCTGTCCTGGAGTAACATGTTACCTCGCAGGTTTCACGTACAATTTCATTTTCAGGTCTTTTTTCACTTGTCTTTGAACTGTCATAGCTGAAACTCTTCTCTCGCATGCCAAACGTCTCATGGATTTAGTTGGATCTTTTATAATTGATCACTTATTTGAAATGACGATCCCTATTCCTTTTGTGACCTCCTGATCCAATTTTCCTCTTTATTGTTCCCACTTTTAAAAACTTATTAACCGTTCTGTTGATTGTTCTTGAATGGATTTGAAGATGGAAGATGGAAGCCAGTGCATGAATGTTGGTACCAATACTGAAGGACATAATGATCTTTTTCCTCTCACCATTGCTCATTTGGTACGACAGTGGGTCTGACACAAAACGATTTTAATTTGTTCTCTTTCTAGCTGAATATCTCAAAGCATTTTTCAGTGATTCTTACAAAAAACAGTGTTTAGGTGAGTAAACCTTTTATCTGAAAACCTGGAAAGAAGAAACTCAATTAGTTCAGTGTTTTTTTTTTTTTTTAGATATGAATAATTTTGTGGGAGGGACTATTAGACTGTTACAATTTTGCTGTTACATGTGTATGTGTGTGTATTTTAAATATGCATATCCATATGCGAGTTTAATCCAAATATCCGGATCGACGCTTGGGAAAGCGAAGTAATGATTAGCAAGCTTTTTTTCGACACAAGTAAAGCAATAAACACAGAAGGGATTTCTGAGTGTTAGATCGTATGAGAGAAGAATAGCACTATTAAGGAGGGTGAATAATAAAAGAACATGCATTACGAAGACAGGACATAGCGATTGAAATTTTATATTAATATTGGAAGATCAAGGTTGTCCTGGAAGTAATAAGCCAGAAGAGTGTTTCACCAGCGAGAAGTACGATGGAAGAAACTGTTAGCATAGAACTTACGGTAACATTTAGCCATTCTAACTGTAAATTGTTGAAACCTTGCCAAATATCTAGTACTGCGCTTAAATTCATAAAGACTACGAAGATTTCAGCCGAACAATTATCATGAAAGTTTTTTGTAGAAAACGCACAGAGGAGCTACATTTCGACGTTGCAAAAATGACTGAAGCCGAGATGTAAGGACAGGACCAATAACATAACAGATTCTATGGATTATATAAAAATCTCTAAATATATAGCAGGCGCACCAGCCTAGATGGGAGCAATATTCAAAGCAATGACAATTTCTCGCTGCTTTAATGATATTCCAGTTTACGTTTATGATCACCATTTTGTTGGTCTCCATAAAATAATCGTGTTTTTTGTTTCACGTTACGTGAAAAACAGGACTATCGGTCTTCCCGTACTGCTTTATCTTCTAAGTCCAGGTGAATTATTCTCACTGACAGAAGAGCAGACAGTTGAATAACTAGTGATTTTAAACTAGTAGTTTCAGGCTTGGGACAAACAGGCCTCGTAAACGTTGGGTGATAGTTCGTCAAAGAACACACCTCTGTAAGCCTTCTGCAGCTGGTGATACCACCTTATAGGTAAGTCATCGGGAGTCAAATGTGAGTAGGTCAGGTCTGAAGTTGAAATTCATAAGGAAATTCGTGGATGAATTCACCAAATGACGCTGAACCTTAATATATAATCTATAGAAAAAAAACCTCCAAAAACAAAAAAACAGAGTAAACGACTGAAACTGGCGTTAACTTCTTGATAGCTGTCAAGTTACAAACTATTTAAATTAACCTAAAACGTTAGGAAAAGTTTGCAAACGGTTAAAAAACAAAGTAAGAAAACACATTTATTTAAATGTTAGTGTTCATATTTATTTTCTCTTTAGAAATCAATAAAAAACAATATTTTAACACGTTTCGATTATAAAGATTAAAAGAAATAAATGGATATACAAAACGTTAGATTAAAAATAATTTGTACATCTGTAACGAAAGAGTTGCCGAGAGAAGACATCAGTTCGATCCCCGCGAAAAGAAATCACTTGGCAACATGAATTGTTTGCAGCCGTAAGCAGAATTGATTAGGCTGCGATTCGAACCTGGGCCTCACATTAACCAACTGAGGTTTTGGAATGAGAAAGGGAAAAAGTACAATGGAATTATATTTTTTTAATTTTACACGTTTCTTTCTTATTCTTCGTTCATATTTCAACAAATTTTCATCAAACTAACCAATTGCTTTATAAATGTATCTTCTTTTACATACATACACTGACAAATTGAATTTCAAAAACTCCAAAATAATTGTGGTCTTAGATGGCTCTTAATTTTGCCTGTTTTACCTCTTCACGTCCTCGGCTAACTTCAATTGAATAAATACTGACGACTTATGTTATATCAGTAACTGCATAAACTCAAATGTGTTTTTTTTAATGAAAGTACTTTAAACTAATTGATGAAAGTACACTCTGCTATATCTAAACATGATGCTGCTTTTGCTCTAGTCGAATTGAACCCTTTTTCTAATTGACCAGGTGGCTAAAAGAAATAAATAGACATACAACATGTTAGATGAAAAATAATTTATACATTTGTAACGAAAGATTTGCCGAGAGAAGAAGTCAATTCGACCACTTTGAAAAGAAATCACTTGGCAACATGAATTGTTTGTAGCCGTAAGCAGAATTGCTTACGCTGCGATTCGAACCTGGGCCTCGCATTAACCAACTGATGTTTTGGAATGAGAAAGGGAAAAAAATACAATAGAATTATATTTTTAAAATTTTACATGTTCCTTTCTTATTCTTCGTTCATCTTTAAACAAATTTTCATCAAACTTTATAAATGTATCCTCTTTTACATCCCTAGTAACACACTGACAAATTGAATTTCAAAACGTCCAAAATAATTGTGGTCTGAAATGGGTCTTCATTTTGCCTGTTTTACCCCTTCATGTCCTCGGCTAACTTCGATTGAATAAATGCAGACTACTTCTGTTATATCAGTAACTGAATTAACTCAAAATGTTTTTTAATGAAAGTATTTTTAAACTAATTGATGGAAGTAGATTCTGTTACATCTAAACATGATGCTGTTTTTTCACCATTCTAATTGAGCGCTTTTTCTGATTGACCATCTAACTATGGCTGCTAGTTAAAAATAAAAGAAATAAATGGAAATATAAAACGTTAGATAAAAAATAATTTATACATCTGTAACGAAAGAGTTGCCGAGTGAAGACGTCAGTTCGACCGCCACCAAAAGAATTCGCTTGGCAACATGAATTGTTTGTAGCCGTAAGCAGAATTGATTACGCTGCGATTCGAACCTGGGCCTCGCATTAACCAACTGAGGTTTTGGAATGAGAAAGGAAAAAAAAACAATAGAATTATATTTTTAAAATTTTACACGTTTCTTTTTTATTCTTCGTTCATCTTTAAACAAATTTTCATCAAACTTAACAATTACTTTATAACTTTATCCTCTTTTACATCCCTAGTAACACACTGACAAATTGAATTTCAAAACGTCCAAAATAATTGTGGTCTGAAATGGGTCTTCATTTTGCCTGTTTTACCCCTTCATGTCCTCGGCTAACTTCGATTGAATAAATGCAGACTACTTCTGTTATATCAGTAACTGAATTAACTCAAAATGTTTTTTAATGAAAGTATTTTTAAACTAATTGATGGAAGTAGATTCTGTTACATCTAAACATGATGCTGTTTTTTCACCATTCTAATTGAGCGCTTTTTCTGATTGACCATCTAACTATGGCTGCTAGTTAAAAATAAAAGAAATAAATGGAAATATAAAACGTTAGATAAAAAATAATTTATACATCTGTAACGAAAGAGTTGCCGAGTGAAGACGTCAGTTCGACCGCCACCAAAAGAATTCGCTTGGCAACATGAATTGTTTGTAGCCGTAAGCAGAATTGATTACGCTGCGATTCGAACCTCGGCCTCGCATTAACCAACTGAGGTTGATTTATCCGAGTAGAATGAACACACAGTAGACAAGCTAGGAGGTTGGGAAATTTTATGAAATTTGCATATCCCTATGTGGATTTAATCCAAACACCCGGATCTACGCTTGGGAGAGTCAAGTAATGGTTATCAAGCTTGTCTAGCTAGATCAATTACAACCAAGAAGAGAGTTAGATCCTCACTAGGTGCCACGTACTTTAGGCCGTGTGCCTTATCTAAGCTACAGCTTGAGAAAATAACAGTGGATTCTTCCGGGTGGTGGGGGATTAGCGGAGGAGGAGAAGGGATTTTTTTCCCGTAGGAGTAGATGTTGCGGTTGTAGCATCAGTTCCGCCCCTAAGGCCTTCTCTCCTCCTTTGCTTTCCACCCACCGTTGCGTAATATCTGTTACGTAGGGCTGGGATAATCGACTATGACAAGCTTAGACATGTTTTGACCAACTTAGCCAGGCTAAGACCAACTTGGACTAGCGGCCCCAGTGGAAACACTCAGGTCCCCACGTTAAAAACAGACCTTGTGTCACAACGTAACTCAGTGGCGGGGATCAAGGTAAATCTTCGGTGGAGAAAGACGTGGTTTCTCTGTCCCGGATTCTTCCGAGATGATTGGCAGAGGAGGAGAAGGGAGTTTCTCCAGTAGGAGTATCTGTTCCGTTTTGGAGGCCTTCTCTTCTCACTTGCCTTCCTCCGCTGTTGCTTAATATATTTTACGTAGAGGTGGTATGACCAGCAATGACTAGCTTAGTCAAGCTCTGACCAGCTTAGACAAGCTATGACCTGCTAAGACCAGCTTTGATCAGCCTAGACAAGTTAAGACCAGCTTAGACCAGCGGCCTGGCATGTTAAAATTTGACCTTATGTCAAACCTGACACAGTGGGGGGGGGATCAAAGTAAATCTCATGTGGAGAAAGCCGTTGGGTCTCTCCTACCGTATTCTATCGGCGAGATTGGCATAGGAGGAGAAAGAATTTTTATACCCTCGACGTAGATGCTGCAATTTTAGTATCTGTTTCGTGCCGGTGGCCTGCTCTTCTACCATACGTTCCCCACCCCCCGCACTGTGCGTAACATCTGTTCCGTAGTGGTAGTATGGCCGGCTATGAGTAGCTTCGATTAGCTTAGACAAGCTTCATTTTAATCCTTTTAGCATTCCATGTACAATTTAGTTATGCATTCTTTGCGCCTAGTTATTTCCCCTTTTCGACACTTTCCATATTAGGAAGCATACGCGCAGACCCAACACTGTCTTCGACTAGTCCTTGCTGCTTGATTTACATGCAAATACCGTACGGTAGGATGCAACCTCATAGTCTCGTTATCCGATGACACATAGTTAACAGCCATATTCTCTAACCCTACGATCACCGAAGAAGATTTAAACCTGGACAGCATCTAGATTGCTGACCACTTGGGAATGCCAAATGATGTAAGCTTCGATGTGCGGGTGGTGTAATGGATAAGCGAGTTCTAATTGCAGTTGGGTTCGTTATATTCAGTTACGCAAAAATAGCCATGAAGGAACGATATGAATCCATCTGTTCTCCCCCAGCTATAGGTTAATTAGTAAGAGTCGTAACACTAAATCATTAGTATCTACAATATCGTCACAATGTATAAATATTTTCTGGCTTTAAATAACCGTTAATGGGTTGATAAGTCATAGAAAACGAATCAATCAAGCAAGCAAGCATTCCACATATGTATTGTTGGTGGACAGACAGTTGCCTACTGGACATTTGTGTACCAGGCAATTGGGTCATTGGACATTTGCGTCCCTAGACAAATGCGTGTCTGGATAACTGCTGACTTCTGATATTTTTTTTGAAGTTACCGTTTTTTAAAAGAGTTGTTTCATATAAAAATTTCCACGTCAGTATCTTTAATTACTCTAAAAAAAAGTAGAAAGGTAGTTACCATTAATAAAAAGAGAGAAAAACGTATTTTTTAAAGCAAGAAAAAATTAAGTTAGCAGTTTCATTTCTCTCCAGCAGTGCGTACCACAAACATCTAATAGATTCTGGATTTTATAAATTATATTTCTATTTGGACCCCATCGTTAAATTCCGAAAATCAAACACTGGTAGAAAAATATTCGTGAATGAGGAAAATTACAGCTAACACTGTCATATGAAAAACGCCGATGAAACAAAAACATACTGGCGGTGTGTAGAGAGATCTTGCAACACTGTTAATCTGTCATTGTATTTTAAATAAAAATAAACTTTTAATTTTTTAATTTTATTCCTTTTATTACTTTTTAAAAATTTATGATTACTATCTATGCTTTTTATGGCAATTGTATTTAAAAGCTTGAAAAAATTAACAGAGATACGCAATTATTCAGGGACGCAAATGTTTAGGGGCGCAATTGTCTGGTACGTAATTATCCCGGACGCAAATGTCCAGTTCGCAACCGTCCTAGAACCATATATTGCTCTGTTATCAAAGATGTAACAATGTTTAAAACAGGAATAAAATATTCATTAATGCTATTAAACAAGGTTTTGGTAATTTCACGCAATATAAAGGCTAACGACGCTTAAAATCCAAAACGTTATACATTTATTTACATTGTTCGGACTGTTGTCTTCATCTTTATTGTCATATTTACGACGTTTCAACCGTTGTACACTCCGTATTTCCTCAGGTGATATACGTTGGAATTTCAAACCGAACACTTCATTCATCCAAGTAGATTATTCTAGTTCCACGTTCCATGCCTTTTCTGGATATCTCCGTTTCAGTTATCTCCCTTTAGTAACCCAACACTCCAAGTTTTGTTCACCGCTGCTGTGGACACAATTCCCAACTGTTTGGGTCAAACCACTGGATCACATCAATCAACGTTTTTATGCATTAGCCCATGTGTCTTTGGGAACATTATTTTTTTTCTAGAGAGAAATAAATGAAATTAAGACATCAAGTGTCTACATGTCATGTGGAATTAGTATAAATTACCCCGATGGAAGAAATAAAGTGATTATTTCAAAATACTAATGCATATCACCTGATGAAGATCCGGAGCGTACAACGGCCGAAGAGTCGTGAATATGACAATAAAGATGAGGACAATATTTCGAGCAATGTAGATAGTGTAAATAATTACAATATCTTATCTCAGAAATATAGAGATTCTGAAGTAGGCCAGAGCGTACAATGGCCGAAACGTTGTGAATATGGCAATAAAGATGAGGACAACAGTCCGAGCAATGTAGATAGTGTAAATAATTACAATACCTCATCTCAGAATTATAGAATATCCTGAAGAAAGCCGAGTGTTCAACGACCGAAACGTCGTGAATATAGCAACAAAGATGAGGGCAACAGTCCGAGCAATGTAAATAGTGTAAATAATTGCAATGACTCATCTTAGAAATATAGACACTAGATACTTACCATACTTAGTAGACCTTAGGGAACCTGTACCTCAAGCACGATGCAATTGTATATATACTGTAGAATACAATATAGAATAATAATCATGCAATATAAAACAATAAATCTAAAAATAAAACAGCACTGTAAGGTATGTAGTAAGCTTTGTCCTATAGAGTATCCTGACGAGTGCAGGACGACATATCATCGCAAACTCAACGCCACCGACTCAACGCCAGCCAAATCTCTGTGACAACTCAACTACAGGGCAACTCACCACCAGCCTACTCAGCACGAAGACAACTCAACTCCAGGGCAAATCACCACCAGCCTACTCGGCACGAAGACAACTCAACTCCAGGGCAACTCACCACCAGCCTACTCGGCACGAAGACAACTCAACTCCAGGGCAACTCACCACCAGCCTACTCAGAACGAAGACAACTCAACTCCAGGGCAAATCACCACCAGCCTACTCAGCACGAAGACAACTCAACTCCAGGGCAACTCATCACCAGCCTACTCAGCACGAAGACAACTCAAGTCCAGGGCAACTCATCACCAGCCTACTCAGCACGAAGACAACTCATCGACATGCAAACTATGGCATTTTCTTCGTCAACTTTTTAAGACAAATAAAAGTAACCTATTAAGGACCATTTTTAAAACATATTTTTTTTTTAACCCGAATAATAGTAATTTATTATGGATCATATTTTAATACATGATTTTATTTTTAATTTAAAATTTTACTGATCATTTTATGCATTTCCCCATCAAATATTCACTTGGAGATCGTTGTGAAAAAGAAGAAACAATCTGAAAAATTCTTTCATCTGCCTTCATAGTTTTCTTCTATTTAGAGGAAGGGAAATGACCTCCAATTAATTGCTGGAAAAATGAATTTCAGTTTCTTTACACTTTTTGGAACCCTGTAATGAGTCTCCATATTGTTGGGTGCTCCATCCTCAACTCTGTGTGCAGTCTTCTATCTGCTACTTCAGAATGTTTATTTGTCCGATCTTAAAAATTAAACGCCATTCAGCAAATAGGTTGTTATAACTATTAAATCACTAAGATAAACAAGTAAACTTTTAAAATCTCTACGATTCAAGACAGATCTAATAGATGTATATCCTAGGCCAGACAACACCGGTCTGAAGCTATGAATTCGTCGCCAGCGTTGAGTTGGCTCCGCTAAGTAGGCTGGTGGTGAGTTGTCATAGAGTTCGGTTGTCATGGAGATGAGTTAGCAGGTGTTGAGATGACGGCGTTGAGTCGGTGGTAATGAAATGTCTCATTCCGATTCTGAATTGGTAACTAATCATCTATAAATAAGAAATGAGCCAGAGCGTATCACCAAAACACTCTGCTGCTGCCAGTTGCTGTGTAAACTTGTAAACAACGCTAACCTTGTAAACGATCAAGGAACTAATGGAGGATTTAAAAAAAAGTTCCGGACCATGGAAGTTAACGAAACTCTGTATACCGTATTATAGAGGTCAGGCTGTCGTCGAATTAGGAATGGATGAATGATGTCGTGAAAGAGAAGCAATATAGGGTTAATTACCACTTCAATGAAAAGGGGTGAATATTTTACTGATGAATACTAGCGTTATTTACATTATTCGAACTGTTATCCCCTTTTTCCTCCATGTGATCTCCCTTTTCTGTCCATATATGGTCAGCTATGCCTGATATTTTTCCTTTTCCCCTTGTGCTACCGCTTTACGATGTCCTTACCTTAAGTAGTCTTACCTTAAGGTGGCGGCCTGTTTCTCCTTTGTGTTTCTTACCACAGCTGCATGGGATGGCGTACACACAGTTCTTAGTCATGCTCTACTCTGTGGGGGCGGTTCTTACTCGGAAAAGGTGTTTGCGAAGTATTGAATCACATTTGACGATTGCCCTGATATTATGGACCACAGATCCTTTGTAATTTTTTCGTTAATCCCTTCACATAGGGTAGGTAGACTGAAGATGTTTCCCGAGTACGTTTCTATCCCAGTTTGTTGCAGCTGCTGCCATGTACTCCGAAATAAGTTGGACGAAATAAAATTCCAATCACCCGAAGAAGGCTGCAGCGTACAACGGCCGAAAAAAATGTGAACATGGCAATGAAGATGAGGATAACTCTCCGAATAATGTAAATAATGCAAGTAATATCTCATCTCAAAGTTATAGACATATATTTGTCTATATTTCTGAGATGAGGTATTATTTACATTATTCGGACTATTGTCCTCATCTTTGAGATAATTGATAACTGACATCAATCTAACATGGAGATAACTGATAAATGACATCCATTAAATATGGTACGTGGAACTAGAACAGTCTAACCGAGTGAGCGAAATAAAGGGTTCAGTTCGACATTCCAACCACCTGAAGAAGGCCGGAGCGAACAACGGCCGAAACGTTGTAATAAATATTGCGACAAAGATGAGGACAATAGTCCGAATAATGTACTTACTGATGAAATTGAATTTTTTAAGAGGATTTTTCATGTAAAGTAAATTAATGTCATTATATATTTTTTTCTGATTAAAAATACTTTATTTGATTTCGTTTTACTTTAAATTGTTTGATGGATTTATATCTGAATACGCCACCAAAACACTCTGCTGCTGTCTGTTACTGAGGAAAGTTGTAAATAATGCTACGCTTGTAGATGTTTAACGAACTAATGGATATCTGTCTGTATCTCAAAGATGGTTACTCACAACGTTTCGGCCGTTGTTCGCTCCGGCCTTGGTCAATATCTGTCGATATAACTGAGATGAGGTATTATGGTTACTTGCATTATTTCCATTAATCAGACTGTTATCCTCATCTTCATTGCTATATTCACAACATTTCGGCCGTTGTACGCTCTGGCCTTCGCCAGTTTCTGTCTATATCTCTGAGATGAGGAAATATAGTTACTTGCATTATTTACATTAATCAGACTGTTATCCTCATCTTCATTGCCATATTCACAACGTTTCGACCGTTGTACGCCCGGGCCTTCTTCAGGTGATTGAAATTTCGAACCGAACCCTTTATTTCGTCTGCCGGGGTAGATTGTTCTAGTTCTACGTGCCATACCTCTTCCGGATGTCTCAATTTCCCTTTTAACTCAACTCTCCAAGTTTTGTTTCACTTCTGCTGTGGCCTGGTATTGAACTCACAACACTTTAGGTCTATTCCTTTTATCTAACCCAAGTTTTTATCCCCTGAGCCATGTGTATTTGAGGAACTATTGGATGCTTTTAAAAAAACGTTCTGGTCTATGGAAGTCACATGAAAACTGAGTGTCCGATTAAAAATGTTAGACTGTTCTTGAATTATGAACGATATCCCTATTGTTGGAATATGTTCAGGATTTGTGTTCAATTTAGGATAGACGCCAATGAAACCTTGATTGAAAATGGCCGCCGTTTAAAGATTAATGCCGTCGAACGAGAAAAAACAGAACGAACTTTCTGGACAGCTGAAAACAGGAAGGTTAAATAAGTGAATGAAATTTCGCACCTTTTTTTTTTTTTTTTCAAGACTCGTTTAACGCAGATTATATCAGGAATTCAGTCGTGTCTTGTGCCGTTTATTTCATTTGCAACTGTCTTATCGGATTGGAAATCTACTTCAAAATAGAATCATAAGACCAGCTTCCCCCTGCGGGCGATTTCCATACATTGTCAACGTCTTTTTCATTAAATCACGAGAGAAACCTTTGGATATCGACAGAAAATCGCTAGATTTCTTTTCCGTCCGCAGAAATACAACGGTCTTCATTCTTGTTCGGATTTCTGTAAAAATACGTCGATAAAATCTCATTCGAACGGACGAATATATCTATTCACTTGGATCTGATCGTCCGGGAACTTTTTTTTTTTCTTTCTTTCTCTTTTTCTTTTTGTCTCTCACTCTTTTCTTCTCATGACTTATTTTGAACTGACAGTGCATTCTGGATAGTTTTTTTTTTTCGATTGATCTTATATTTCCATCTTTAATTATTTTCACCAGATCTATTGCAGGAGATTTAAGGCTTCAATCTGTAGCCTTGTGGCTGGTATCGCTTCTTTTTTTTTTTTTTTTTTCTGTTCTTACTTTTCTTCACAATATTTCGCAGTATTTTTTATTCTCTATTTTGATTCTAATTTTATCGCTATTCCCCTTTTATCTGATTATATTAAAATTTTGTAATTATTTCCTTAAACTTGTGTGGCACATAGGTCCCCCAAGCGACTAAATGAAACACTGACACGAAGTGAAGATTACTCTAAATTATTTTATCAGCGTCTGAAATATCAAGTATTTTATTACGCGCAGTAAAATCTGCAATGCTACGTTTTCAAAGAGACCACACATTTGTTTAAAATTGAATAATAACAATAATAATAATAATAATAATAATAATAATAATAATAAATTTTAGTCAGAAGTTACAAAATTCCCTTCGCAGACTTGTAGGGCTCCGACGATCAGGGTTGACCACAGGTAGCATCCGCATTGTCTGCTTGGCTGGACAATCGACTTCTGTGACTGTAGAGGCCGATGCGAGAGTGACAATCTCTGTTGCAGAGGTTGCATGTGTTTTCTATCTCTGGTCTATTAGAGATGTCACTTTGCTTTCTGCGGGCCCGCCTTTCCGTGACGACTTGTGTCAGCTTCTCCTCCCCTGACTTGAAGTGTTTGGTCAGGGTTCCTCTCCATTCGGATCTTATGGCTTCCAGGCTCTCCCAACAGTTTTCATGTCGTGTCTCCCTACATCGTGGTACAGCAGCTATGGCTGCCCGGCGGGTTTCCTTCCAGCGGCCAGCTCTTCATACAAGAAGTCTTTGGGGGATATGGTCATCTGGCATGCGATGAACATGGCCCAAACAACGGAGTCAGTCCTGTCTGAGAAGTGTTAACATGCTGCGCAAATCTGCCCGAGACAGGACCTCAGTGTTGGGCATCTTATCTTGCCATGCTATTCCCAGGATACGGCGGATGATTCTCATGTGAAAGGTGTTCAGATGCCTTTCTTGCCTTATATAAAAAAGATCATTTGGATCAGGAGAAGCGTAGATCTATCGATCCAACTATTCACGTCAGTAAGCAGCCAAGGCTAGAAAAGACGAATGAACCTGATAGCCACCTTCATAGACAGTGCTAGAGAAGACTTGAAACTCAGCCGGTAAGTAAATAACCAAACATACTGGAAAGAATATTCCAGTCTTCATTTCTTTCCGTGGTGTTAATTTCATGTTTCGTTTCTCTTGTGAAGATATAGCGGACCATTCCAAGTTTTTATGTACATCGACGCGAATGGAGATTAGAAACGCATCATGGGAGTTAATGCTCAGTTGTGTGAAAAGCCCCGGAAGCTATCAGCTCTGTAGTTAAAATTGTTATTACCGGTGACAATTTTACTAATGATTTTTTTTTAGATCATTTTAGACAAAACTAACCTCACTGTAAAAATAATTCCTTTTCTTTCGATTAAAAATGCTTTGTTTTCCTTTTATTTTAATTTATTTGATAGATTTATCTTCTGAATTTCTACCAGATGAGATTTTAAATACACTAAGGGTTTGGTTTGGTTTTGTTTGGTTTATTCTATTTTACGGCATATCAACCTCAATGGGTTATTTAATGCTGACAACATTTTTAGGTTAGATTCGTATGAATAGAATATGTATTCTTTGGTTTAGATTGGTTTGGTTTATTTTATTTTACGGCATATCAACCTCAATGGGTTATTTAATGCCGACTACATTTTTAGGATAGATTCGTATGAAGAGAATATGTATTCTTTTGTTTAGATTGGTTTGGTTTATTTTGATTTACGGCATATCATCCTCGATGGTGACAAAATGTTTTATTGCTGGTAATATTTTATTTTGTCAGAAATCTGTTTCTGGTGATATTTTTCCTTCAAAATTGTATCGCTCGTAATAATTTTTTTTCAAAAAGTATTGCTGGTAATAGTTAATTATTTCCCCGTAGCTGGGACCCTAACAGGAACTACCACCCCGGGTTAGAGTGGACCTGGAAACACCAGCAATTAAGAGGTGGTTCCACACTCCTCAAAACCTCCTGATTGGAGTCCTTGCTGCTGGACGTAGTTTATCGTCTTACCCAGGACGCGGATATAGTTTAACGTCTTACCTAAGACGGAAATACACTAAGGGATGATATTTTTATTTCGGAGAATGTAACAAGGACTTTAATCTTTACTGGATTAAAACATCAAATGTTTTTTCACTTACTTTCATTTTAATTAATAAACTTTTGGATTCGATAGAAAGATTTTAAGTTTAAATTGTACTATTCTTTTAAACTAATTATTCCCCGTAAAAAAAAACGCACACACTTACACAGATGCATTTAACATGTTTGTTTATTTAGCGACATATCAACTCCTTATGGGTCATTTAATGCCGAAATTTAATTGTCTTGTGAGCATTAGTAATTAGTAAGTAGCTTACGGTCAAATCACGCTGAAAACACCGGAGTTAAGCATCGTAGAGCCAGGTCAGTACTAAGATGGGGGACCGCTTGGGAACACCTGGTACTGTAAGCCCCCAAAGTCCAAACCTTACCTCACAGTCGGTGGGGGGTGTAAACGGTAATGTCAGAGCTGGTAGGGCCACCCAAGGCGGACAGGTCTGAGACACACGCCGGCTAACAAGGGCTCTGGTGAAAATCCAAGGAGCGTCTGCATCGGCAACCGGCTTCTGATCGTTCCTGTCTCTGCGTCTGTGGGAACCCCGCGGCAAGCAAGAACGCTATCCGAGTAGGCCTGTGTACCCTTCTGTAATTTATACCAAGAATCTTCTTCTCATAACAGGAAGAAGCCGGCTCCATCCGCCCAGGGTGAATGCCGCATCAGTACAGTACAGTACATTAGTAAATACCGGGACAAATGTTTTGCTGGTAATTGTTTTGTTTTAGTTACAAAAATGTGTTGTTGGCAATATTTTTATTATGAAAATATATTGCTGGTATTTTTTACTGTAATTTGTTTTATACTTTCAGAGTGTTTTAACCCCAGTTTGGGGGTTAAATATTTTCCCATAGCTGGGACCCTGACAGTTGCTACCACACCGGGATAGGGTTGACCTGAGAACAATGTAGTTTATCGTCAAATACTGATAAAGACAGTTTGATCGTAGAAGTCACGTGTCTTGTCGAATATGTCTTTTTCTCTCTCGTGTCAGACAAATCGGTAAATGTTTACCGATATTTTTTTTCCTGGAGTTTTTATGGACAGCAGTATCCTAGATCTGTTCTTAATGCTTCTAAATGTAGCTGACTAAATTAACCAAGAAAATGGTAATCGTCAAAGAAACCCCTTGCATCGTGCAACTGCTTCTATTTGGGAAGTTTCCATTAATCTAATATTTGTTATCACAGAACTTATTTTCTGTATTTTCTTTTGATGATTGAGTTTAGACCGCTGGGCCGTCTGGCCTTCCGAGTTTTCACACAATGGTTGGTTGATTTCGTTTAGCGGCATATCAACCTTTATAGGTTATTTAATACGCCACTATCTAAATAATTTGAAAGCAATTATACCGCTTCAACTAAATATGTTTGGAACACAGTTGTATTCTTTAAATTACAGATAAAATCTATTGCAGTTCATTTGCTTAAAAAAATTCATATTACTCATTTTACTATAAAGATTTATTGTTGGTCCTTTTACTATTGTTGCTCATTATTATATAAAAAAAGTAATGCTGGTATTTTTACTATAAAAATCTATTTTTATACTTTCCCTAGCAGCATGGCGCGACGTTGCCCGTGCTTGATTCAAAAATTGTACGACTCATACAGCAATCGCTATCACTTGACTTAAAATATTTTTGCCCTTCCTTCCCTTTAAAGGAGTGCTCTTTGCCGTGCTGATGTTGCTACATGCCTTACTTCCTGCCTATCTCACACTGCGATTTTTTCTAAGCTCTATACTAAACATTAAATCTGTTACAAAAAAAGAACTAAACAAAATGAACACAAAACGATCAGCTTCAAAAAAGGACTCGTAACTGGAAAAACCGAATGAAAAAATACTTTTTCACACCAAAACCAGTTCTGCGGAATCAGAATCAACGTTGAGTTTAAGCAAGCGAATGAGCCAATTGGAGTAAAGTGCCATGCAGATTTAAATTTTTCCCACTTGTGACGAATGCAGTTATCGATATTTTTTTGCATCCTAGCATGCTGGATAACATTCGTGTCAGTCAGCTGTTGGCTCTCAGGCTGGCCAATAGAATCTTCCCGCCTGTTCGTGGCAGCCATCTATAGGTTCTCACTCTGGCCAGTAGAAAATGGTCAAACTGCATGAAAACTGGCGTAGAAACATGAAAAAATCGATTATTTCCACTATCGATGGGAGTTGGGAAATACAAGTGTTTCTTGGCCTTTCCGCTATCTTGGAGCATGTGCATGTAAATTTTGGTGGAAATCCGTCGAAAATTGCGGCCGTGCATTCGTTCCAAACACCCCCCCACACACACACACACATCCTGCTTTTTATAGAGAGAAATAGTGTTTTGTCTTTGTTTGGGGTTCATTGTTTGCCCATAATTTGGGCCCTAACATGTGCTACTATCGCGGGTCAGGGTAAACCTGGGAACAACAGCAATTAAAAAGTGGTTCCACGCTCCTAAAAACCTACTGATCAAAGGCCTTACTACCGGATGCAGTTTATCGTCAGACCCAGGGCGGGCGATGCATTTGCTGTTTTAGAACAAATAAAGGAACTTCTGAGCGATAAGGTAGTTTTAATATTAAGGCATTTGACATATATGAAACATATAATGAGGAAAGTGGGTTTGGAAAATTAGACACTCGCAGGGTACACCGAATCTAGGAGGAACAAAAGGAAACATTTAACAAGCTAACTAACGATCATGCGGCAAATTGGACGGCAAAAAGCAGTGATGAAGATGAAGTGTAAATGGGAAAATATTGCTTAGATCCATAAAAAGATAGTGAATTGTTGCAAGCCATCATCACCTATGTTATGAAAGGGAACACCACAGAGGAGGAGTAAGAGAAATAACATGATTTATCTTCGAAGAATGTAAAAATAACTGTTATTCGAAGAGTTTATAAATGAATAACTGTATAAAAGAAGACGCTGAAGCTAAGACAGAACGACGATAGATTCTTTCATGCTTGAACACAATCTTCAGGCCATGTGTGTCGTGTTTTGACTCGACTATTTATATAAACTGGTAAATGGTGCATTATAGGTAGCAAGGTATCATCCTAATGGTTATTAGCTCGGCGGTAACGGTTTTATCACAAATATTCTAGAGGTTATTGACTAGAAATTATTGTAGATACGAAGGCGGTTATTTGTAAATCTTTTATAGAGTTAAATTTGTAAATATATACTAATATGTTTCGGGTGGAGTTTGGTAGCTTTCGGGTGGAGTTTGGTAGCTTCCGGGTGGAGTTTGGTAGGTTTTTGTGTGTGTTTAAATGAGTGCTAATTGAACTTTGGTAAAATAGGTTTTTATATATCTACAGAGAAATAGAGAGAGAGAGAGAGGAAGAGAAAGAAATAAATTCTTATGAAAATAATTATATAAACAACTTTTCAATTACCTATTGATTTTAGAAACATTCCTTATTGGTTATATAAATACATTGATACAGAAACCGAACTGCAAACATTGCACAGACGCACACACACACGCGCACTCACCCACACACAGACATATATATATTAAAACCCACGTTGCAGAATAAAAACGAATTAAACGGAAATTGTTTACAAAACAACGTAATATACCAAAACGATAAAATCACCAGATAATGAAAAAAAAGTATACATAAAACTGAAGGACCCTGGAAGCAAAGAAATTATACACACAAAACATCGTTCACAAATAGTAAATATGCGAACAGTACTATGCTTTCTAAGTATATCTGGGGAATAAAAAAACAAAACACATCACACCAAAAATATCTTGGAAGATAAGGAAAAACCTACAACAACCAATCAAAAAACTTGCAAGCTTTTGCTTGGAGGAAAAAAATATATATTACTTTCCCCGACCAAAATAAATTATTAAATATCCGAGCTCATCTCAAAATGCATATATGAAAATAAATTTTATATAACCTAAAAAAATGAAAAACGGAAAAAATAAAAAACAAACAAATACATAATAATAATATTAAAAAAAAATAAAAAAAATAAAATAAAATAAATAAATATATTTGCTTAAAACCGAAAACCGAAAAGAAAAAAAATATACAAACAAATTGACCTAAATTCATCCAGGTAAATAGACAAACCAATCCCAAATTAAAAACTGTTCCCGCTAAAAAATAATAGTTAGAAAGAACTACAACAACCAACCCCAAAATTGAACAAATAGCTTTAATTAAATTCTCAAACCAAAACAAAACTGTTAAATACGTGATATAAACAAATTTTTACTACGTTAATAAATAAATAAATAAATAAAATAAGAAAAAAAAAAATAAAATCGAGCAATATAATTTGACCCAAATAAAAAAACAAAGCGACTTCCGGTAAAAAATAACCGCCATAATAGAATACCCACAATGCACCACTAACCCGTATATATATAATAAATAGCCGAGAAAAATAACAGCATATGTGGCCTGACGATTGCATATAGCATGAAACAGACTGTCGCCTCTAAGTGTTGACTTCTATGTTCACTTTTTATTTACACGCTCTATCACTGATATTGAGCACTTTATCCTATAAATATAGCACACCTTAAGACTATATTTCTTTATATATATATATATATATATATATATATTTGTAGACAGTAGACGAAACAAAATCTGATTGGCTAATGCAAATCTCAATGCCATTATAAAAGTTCAACCTCCTGATATAATAAATTTGTTGTTATTAAAATAAACCCCGTTGAGCGAATTATGCGGAGAGGCGGCCTCTTAACAGATCGGGGTACCTGGCAGAACGGATCTGATGTTGCAATACCCAAAATCCGTAATGAGGCCATGGTAATATATTGTAGAATAAAAACAAAATTTCTAAATTGAATTTATAAATATGAATGAAATTTAAATTTTGTTCACACTATTTGCATTGTTCCGCCTCTTGTCCTCATCTTGGTTGTCATATTCACGACGTTTCAGACCCTTGTACGCAGCGGCCTTCTTCACGTGAATGTAATTTCGAACCGAGCGATTTATTTCGTCGACCATTTTTCTTGTTCCTTGTGTCACGCCTTTTCCGGATATCTCAGTTTTTCTGCTATTTAGTAACTCAACTCTCCAAGTTTTCGTCCCCCTCTTCTGTGGCCAGGTATTGAACCCACAACTCTTTGGGGTCATGTAGATTACTTTAACCAGGTATTAAATATTTTATCTATATTTCATCAAGTTTTTATACGTTTAGATAATTTTTTTATGAACATATTTGGAATCTGGTTTCGTTCTTGATTTGAAGAAAAATCTGACAGGGGGAATATGTTTATTTACTTGTATTTGATGTCACAGGCTCTTCGGGTTTTTTATTTCATTGCTTTAAAGAACATTTCTTCGATTCACTTCCTATTATTTTACCATTTCTGTCGCAAAGAATGTAAGGTTTATTCTATAGAAAATCCTAGGAAAAATCTGCAATTTTATTTGTCCTGACATTGAACGTCGGCTTCAATTACTTCTTACCGCAGTAACAGAGTTCTCCTGCGCGTTTCTCTAAAAAATATTTTGATGAGCATACCTCTTGGGAATCTCGATTTCAAGAACTTACGCGTAGTACTAATCTGACAGCGACACTAAAAGCAAAAAATTTGGAACAACCCCGAATTTCTTTTAAAGAAAAAATTAAAATGAGGTATTTTTCTATTTTTTAAGTAAAAGATAAAATTTCAGTAACTACTTCTATTTTTCAGTTTTTCTCCAGTTGCCTCTCAGTAACAAAAAGTCCATGTTAGGGTCTGTCTTTATCTCTGAGATGTGGTATTATGATTACTGGCATCATCTACATTACTTGGACCGTTATCCTCATCTTCATTGCCATATTCACAACATTTCGGCCGTTGTACGCTCCGGCCTTCTTCAGGTGAGTGGAATTTCGAATCGAACTATTTATTTCGTCCACCGGGGTAGATTGTTGGTAGTAAAACAAAACTGAACTTTTTTAAAATCAAATTCACCTCAAACAAGGTAGTAAAGCCACTAAGACACAAGGGATTACTGGATGTGGAAGAATTGGCAAACAGCCACATTACTAAAGAGCGAAAACAATAGAAGAATCACCAGGAAGATAGTACACAACGATTGTCATTACATTTAAATTATTGAAGATTAAAATTGACTGGATAGCATGGGGACAGAAAAGAGTTCTCTAAACAGGAAAAGAAACTGATGGCATAGAACTTACGGAGGTAGACAGGTCTAATTAAACAGCCCATGTCTAGGGATAACATCTCGTTATTACTTATAGAACTTCTCAGTTATAGCACATCCGTTTCAACTGAGTTCAATTGCCAGACACAGGGATTGAACCCCCAATCACAATGTCATCAAATTGACGAACCAACATTTAGTCCACGAGACCATTGTCCCGAAAGCAGTTTGTCATAATTGATGAAGACAATAGTTCTATGATAAATAGCGTAAATAAATAAATCATTCTTCAGTCTTCACAAACATGTGGATATCAATAAAATTAAACAGCTTCTGTCATAGCTTACTTTCGGGGGGGGAGTGTAATAACAACGACAAGGCAGTTAATCTTGTGACTTAATATTTATTATTGCAAAAATTACAATAAGTGTGCCACAAGGCTAAAAGGGAAGTGGGGTGAGATTGTCATCATTAACTATCCTTTACCTAGTTAATCTGATTCACGACCCATACACTTACAACAAGTAACACATATACCACAAGAAGTCATCCCTCACCATTTACTCCTACATATAACACAATACCCCAAACACAAAAGGAACCTACAAAAACAGCCCGTGATTTAAAAATTTCTTATGTATATAAAAATATATATATATAAATTTAAAGAAGGTATGAAATGTGGGTGAGGGTATGACTCTCCAGTTAGGAAATTGAAATAATCAAATAGAAAATAAAAGATGTTAGTAGGGTCCTACTAACATCTTTTATTTTCTGTTTATTTTTCACCCGACAAAAATAAGTTTAGTTTGGTGACTTCTGTCTGCAGAAGTGATACTCATGTTTTTATTTACACATAAACAATATGGCCGACACGTTACTTCCGTGTCTGTACAATGGCTGAAACTGTGCTTTCGTTTCCTTATTTCCCGGTTACAACAGCTATTCGGAACAATACTGACGACAATACTGGAGATGTTTTTCCAAATATGTTGAATCGTTCATTTTAATGTGTTTAAATTATTTATTTTGATACTTTTTAAACGTCCTCATTATCTTAACTTCCTTCCATGTCCCCTTAGACTCATATCACACAACCCTCTAACAGAAATGGCTGTTTGACCTTATATTGGGTGAAATTTAGAAAAGAAATACGTTGACTACACTTCATTACTCTTCAGCGCGACGTTAAGACATGACTCAGAGGAGAGATGATGACGACAACGTTTAAGGTTCAACCTGTTCAAACTGAAGCTGTTCCAGCACTGACTAAGGCTCACATATGGCGATAGATAAACTTATCAAAATGCTGATGAATGGCGCGCTGAGCAGAATCAGACCGGAAATAGGGAAAGAGGAATTCTGTTTCGTTGCAGAGACAGGAATAAAATAGCGTTCAAGTTTTAACCTGTTCAATCTGATAAAGAAATGACATTCTTCTTTTTTTTGTGCCGGACATAGAATATCATCTCTCTCCACAACTTCGTGTCCCTTGTAACTATTAATAAACTTTGTCTTAAATAACATTAATAAGAGAAACTTCTCATCCGAGTTCTGATGAATAGAACGCGCAGGAGAATGATACAGGAAATTGGACAAGGAGAGAGCAGTACCGTTAATGCCCAGAATGAAAAAGCAATACAAATACAGAATGATATATATCAACATTTTATAGATTAGGCAAACGCTTTTGATAAGATACGGCCTAAAGAACTGCTTGAACTGCTAGGAGAGCTTGATTTGTTAGGTAAGATTCTTCAGTAAATATACAAAAACTAGAAGTCCTATCGGGATTTATTACAGTTTTAGCACCGTATTATACAGTTGACACAAGCAAAAAAGTAAACGATAGGAAGGTAGAGAATGCGGTAAACAATCGTTAGAAAAAAAACAAAGAAAGCAAAACGTTTTGTTGTCAGAAAGAAAAACATACGCAGGTTCGAAGTAAACATTGTAAATCTCAATATCAAGTAAGTATAAAAATATATGGAATGTGTTTCAACAGAGGATGGGAATTAGAAAACCGAAATTCCGAGGCACATTAGAATAGGTAAAGATGCCTTTGAGAAACTCAGCAAAGTATTAACAAACAGAATAATTTTCGTTAGAAAGTTCTTGACCGGCACTCCTATATGGTGGTTCCCTAAGCGAACCTGAGATATGGCAGCAAGCTAAAAGTATGGCGCACCCAGTGAGGATCGATTTCACTACTCAGTTGTAATTCTTTTAGCGAGACATCTTTCTAACCATTACACCAGGTTGAGGTGTCTTTGGCACTTCTATTTGGAAGTGAATGACAGACAAAACATTCGTAAGAAACAAAGATCGCTCAACTATTGTGTAATATTGACTCTCCTTTATGCAACTGTATGGGCACGTGGCCGAGTGGTTAGAACATTTAATTTCGGGCCATGAGGTCTCCGTTATAATCTCGCCAGGGTCGATTTGCCAGGAAGGTAACGTCTGCAGGAGGCGAACCTAGTGTGACGTGCCTGTAGATATAGCCTAAAAAAATACTATGGGTTGACCGTAGCCTTGTGAGTAAAATTGGGCGGGCCGGGCAATTTGGGGACCCTTGCTAGCACGAAGTCATTGTGACCATGCTAGCTTTATTTAGTCTGTTGATCACGCCAGATAAAGCTCTCTCTCTCCCCCTCTCGCTTCCAAAAAACTGCAACGAAGGTCGGCTCAGCATACCTGCCGTTTAAACCACAGGTAGGCTCTGTGGGTGTTGAACAAATATAATTGTGCCTGAGTTGATAGGGATCCTCGGATATGGACGTGAATATCCTTAGATATAAAGAAAAAGGTGAAGCAACAAAAATCTGGTTCTACAGAAGGATACTGAGAATACCATGGACTGATGTTAGAAGTGGAGATTTGAAAATTCTAGCACACACTATAAGAAAAGAGCGATTAGAAAATTTAACTCTCACAGGGCATAGTGAAATTAAGTGGGGTCATATTAAAGCAGCGACTAACATATCAAATAGTTTTATATAAATGGTTGCTAGCACAAAGACTGAGAGAGATGGAGAAAAGACAACGCTTACTGTTTATTTTTACCATATAAAAAAAATAACATATAATTAAAAGACTTCCAACAGCAGCAATAACTAAAATGGATATAACTAAACGAAAAATAATGCTAATAATCATGATATGACATTCCTCACTACCTTAAACAAAAGGTTAGTTGGTTGGTTGATTGTGTTTAATAGCATATCAACACATCTATGGGTTATTTAATGCCGCAGTCTAAATATTTTTAAAACAATTTTATAGTTTCAACTCAATATATACTAAGAATAGGTATTTTAATAATTTTACTATAAATATGTATTGTTGGTATGTGTTTTAATATGAAACTGTGTTTTTTATACTTGATAATGTTTTGTTTTTGATTGGAGGTTCACTATTTGTCCATAACTGGGACCCCAACACGTGCTACCACGCCGGGTAGGGTGGACGTGGAAAAATCAACAATTAAGAAGAGGTTCCGCGCTCATCAAAACATCCATTTTCCTGATCAGAAGGCCTGCTGCTGGATGTAGTTCATCGTCATACCTTGGAGTGCAAACGGTTGAATAGGGAAACACCTATCAGTACTAGAAAGAACGATAAAAGCTAGTGGAGTTGTAAAGTCTAATTTCCTTTTTTAAGAGAAAGAATTTATCATTTAATCGGGAGTAATGGCGACGCTTCAGTTAATATATGTTCAAATGTTTTGTTTGGTTTACGAAGAACAAAAATATCTTATGATAAAAATACCAGATGCAACAGCAAAATCGTGTTACAGCATAACTGTTGTGGTACGATTCACCTAATTTACATAGTGGGGTACCAACCATATAAATATGGTTGGTACCGGGAAGACGAGGAGAGGAAGAAGAGATGCAATCCAGAGACTCTGCCCCACAGCGACTCAGTCAACACATTCTACAGGACGGTCTTCCCAAGAATATACAAAAAACTATATGTAAATATTGTGTACACGTTCTTGTTTCAATACATTTTGTTCTAAGTACATTTTGTATTGTATTATTATTATTCCATGTTTTATTCAAGTTTCAACAATAACTGACCATCCCACAAAATGTTTAATATCTAAAATCCACTAAACTAATTGAGTTTTTTTTCCAGGTTTGCAGATAAGACGTTTAGCCGTCTTGATGCCCTTTGTCGTAAGAACCAGTGAGAAACCCTTTGAGGTATTCAGCTGGAAATAGAACAGGTTAAAATCGTTTCGTGTCATCACCACTGTCTACCCGAATGAGCAATAGTGAGAGGAAAAAGATCATTCACGCCTTCAGTTATGGTAACAGCATTCATACTCTGGCTTCCATCTTCAAGAAACATCAAGAGAACGATGAATAAGTTTTAAAAGGAGGGAACAGTAGAGAGGAAAAATGGATCAGGACGTCAAAATAGGAAGAGAGATCATCATTTCAACATAGACGTAAAGAAATAAATTAGAAAAAAATCCAACTCAATCTAAATATATATTTGGCACCTGAGAGAGAAGTTTTAACTATGACAATCGAAAGAGCAGTTTAAAGTCTTGAAAATGAAATTATAGTTGAAATCTCTGAGGCACCTTGTTACCCCAGGACAGAAAGTTAGAAGGCAAAGAGAGGGCGAAGAACATCTTGAACAAATAGGAAAATAATCCTGAAATAATATATATATATATATATATATATATATATATATATATATATATATATATAGCAATAGTTATTGATACAATAGTTGTCAGTGAAAATGAATACCCTACAATCACTTGTCGAAATGATTGAATTTCTGCGTATCCTTGGAAACTAACATTATAAATGTATGTGCTTATAAAACTCAGTAAATTTCAAAATAAGTTATTCCAAAATTCGCTTGAAAATGAAATAGGTTTAAGGACTTTAATTTAATTCTATAATTGAATTTGAAGTTCTTACTTTTCTTTTTGAAACATGGTAATTCCTGTGTAGCGAATGAACCACATTTTTAAATTAAATTTAAATTTATATATATATATATATATATATATATATATATATATATATATATTTGAACTTTATTTCAATTATTCATGAGCTTTCGGTCCTTAGCTATTATTAATTAATAATGAACATATCATTTCGTTTATGATCGATTCCATCACAATTCTTCTGTTTTGAAGAGTAATTATGCATTCTGATTGTTCAAAGTATGGTTCGATAGTGTTATAAAAATCTCGGAGAGTTCCACTAAGATATCTTTAATCATTTCCAAGATACAACGGGTCAAAACTTAATCTAAAAATTGGAAAGTTTTGCTGTTATACGATTTGCGCGATTTTGTTGTATCTATAATTAAAAAGAATAATCAGTCGCAACATTTTTATAACAAAATAACAAGCAATACAGCTCTAAATCATAAAAATACTGTTTTATAGTGAAATTAACAGCAATACCGTTATCATTTCTAAACATACGGTTGCCCTGGAAGTATAAAATTACATATATATATATATATATCTATAAAAGGCAGGATGTGTGTGTGTGTGTGTGTGTGTATACCGAATGCACGGCCGCAATTTTCGACGGATTTGCACCAACATTTACATGCTCCAAGTTAGCGGGAAGTCCAAGACCGACGTTGCGTTTCCCAATTCCCATCGATAGTGAAAATAATCGATTTTTCATGCTTCTACGGCAGTTTTCATGTTTTTTGCGCCCATTTCCTACTGGCCAGAGTGAGAGCCAATAGCTGGCTGCCATGAATAGGCAGGAAGATTCGATTGGACAGCGTGAGAACCAACAGCTGACTGACACGAATGCTAACTAGCATGCTAGCAGGCAAAAAAAATCGATAGCTGCATTTGTCACAAGTGGGAAAAATTTAAATCTGCATTGCACTTTACTCCAATTGGCTAATTCGCAGGCTTAATCTCAACGCTGATTCTGATTCCGCAGAACTGGTTTTGGTGTGAAAAAGTATTTGTTGTTAACATTTTTTTTTATTCGGTTTTCTCAGTTAAGAATCCTTTTTAAAAGCTGATCGTTTTGTGTTCATTTTGTTTAGTTCTTTTTTCGTAACAGATATAAGGTTTAGTATAGAGCTTAGAAAAAATTCGCAGTGTGAGATAGGCAAGAAGTAAGGCATGTAGCAATATCAGCACAGTAAAGGGCACTCCTTTAAAGGCAAGGAAAGGCAAAAATATTTCAAGTGATAGCGATTGCTGTATGAGTCGTACGGTTTTCGAATCAAGAACGGGCAACGCTGGGCCATGCTGCTAGTTGAAACCTGTGAGGCACCTTGCTAGTATCGTACAATTGCCTACAAAATAATTAGATCGGCATTAAGTATCCATAGAGGTATTGATATGCCGTTAAGCAAAAACAATCCGAAGAAATTTTATTAAATAATATTTTAAAATACTGTTTTTCACTTCGAGGGAACTGTCCTACTTTTGCTTGAAGTCATTTTTTTATATGTGTGTTATCAAACAGTCCGTTTTTTTTTCTTCTAAGGACATTTTTCTTAATATTTTTTTTCCTCTTCTCGGTGATTTTATGCGTTTCAGTTACAATAACGACTTTTTGAAATCATCTCCCTTTACAAAATATCATTAGCAAACATTGAATCTAATTAGAGAGATCTTCTCCACTGAACCCATTCATTAAATGTTCAACTTCAACATCTAGAGATGATTAAAAAATGTTTTTCTTTTACATAACGTGATATCACGACATTTCAGTTAACGTGACATTAACAATGGAGGTTAAGATTTAGACTCCATCTAAAAGGATTTTTTTTTATTCTGTTGGTTGCAACCCCCTAAAATGCTTTAATACGAAAGACGTCATATTACCTGCAAAATTCATTCCGTCAATCCTTTCATTCGACGAAAGGCAACCGCTGTTATAACATCATTCCAGAATTATCGAAATATCAGCATTGGTTTTATTTCTTCTTTTATTTTCACACAGATTTATAGGAGTTTTTTTTCGCATTTCTTCTGAGAACACCAATACGGCTTCATGTTACCAAAAGGAAAGTTTACTCTCTATACAATTATTTTACCTGTTTTTTTTTTGTTTTTTGTTTTTTTATATATAAGAACTGTGCACTTTTATACTTTGGCAAAGAAAATCCGATTCCGTGCTTTTCTAATCCTGAAATCATTTGCACTTTCTAAACAATAATCAAAATTAATATTCTTTCGATATACGACCATTACGTATTTCTATCTAGGATCAGAATTTTCTTATCAGCACGATCTCTTGTACTATCACGTACTACTCCTGAGCCACACGACCGAGGGGCAAGCCTCATTGGGGACTCCGGGCATTATTTTTGACCCTCACTATCATATCAACATTTGCTTATTCTACCTACATTTATTGTGAAAGAGTAACTGAAATATCTCTATTTATCTAAATGGTTGACGATCCTAAAATTTTATCCTTTTTACCTTTCAGTAAATTTAATTTCCATTAATCTGTCATTCGTGTTGCTTGATTTTTGCCAAATCATTCTGTTTCAAAAATTGTGAAATACCCTGTATAAGGGGTCATAAAAAACTTAAGGGGTCATAAAAAGCTTAAGGGGTCCTATAGAGCGTTACAGAAAGAACATGCCACGAGCCATAACTAAAAAAAAAAAAAAGTAAAGAAAGAAAAAATTACAGATCGAACCATTTTAATCTTGCGAGAATTAATATTGCTTAGAGTTACTATTGACAGGAAGCTGTGGAAAGCCATGATCAGCCATGGCATAGAAGGAGAACATAAGCGCTCAAATTATATGGAAGTCATTTGATTAAATAATTTCAAAGCATAGACAAAATGTGCGTCTGTGTTTGTGTTCATGTGTATTTGTCTATTGTTCCTTATAATAAATATAAATTTTTAATTAAACAATTACGCCGTGACGATTATATATTGTAGTAATTACCAACTAACGCTTATCTTGTAACATTTTCGATTAAAAATATGGAAGTAAAAAAGGCAAAACAATTTATCATCTTTCTATTTTGTAACATTTTTTTTCTGAATAATTTGAAATGCCAAAACAAACTTTTATGATGGGTTTTCTTTCATAAATTTATGGCAAACATTGTTTCTGTTTTCGATAATGAAAAGAAAAGCGGAATCGCTTAATAAGTAAAATAATCATCAACATTAAAAAAAAGTACCCATTTATTAAGGTAGCGAATCAGTTTTTGAACTAAGAAGGGTACCCATGTATTAAGGAAGCGGATCAATTTTTGAACTAAAAGGGGAACTCGTGTATTAAGGTAGCGAATCAATTTTTGAACTAAAAAGGGTACTCATGTATTAAGGTGGCGAATCATTTTTTGAACTAAAATGGGTACTCATGTATTAATGCAGTGAATCAATTTTTGAACTAAAAAGGGTACCCATGTATTAAGGTAGAGAATCAATTTTTGAACTAAAAAGGGTACTCATGTATTAAGGTAGCGAATCAATTTTTGAACTAAAAAGGGTACTCATGTATTAAAGTGGCGAATCAATTTTTGAACTAAAAAGGCACCCATGTATTATGGTAAGGAATCAATTTTTGAACTAAAAAGGGTGCTCATGTATTAAGGTAGCGAATCAACTTTTGAACTAAGAAGAGTACCCATGTATTAAGGTAGCGAATCAATTTTTGAACTCGTACATGCCATCTATCGTTAAAGGTACTGAAAAAATATTTGGTTCCCTGTTCCTCTCCAGTTAGTATCTGACTTTTTCTGATATTGTCTACCTTTACAAGAGCTACAAGATCTGGCCGAAATTTGAATAATGCTGCCATAAATGGGCAATGGCTAACCAGTATTACTTTTCTAGCCTGGATAGAGTCTAAAAGCGTTTTCACGTCCTTTTGGGTGTTGAACTGTTTCCATCTTAGACTCCCTTTTCCCACTGACCAAACATAGCAAAACTCTCGCTGCTTTATCGGTATTTCCTTGGAAAATGTTCAGGCAAATTATATTCCTTAGTTCGACTACTTCAAATCTTCAAGGCGAAGACACGGCAGGAAACACATATTTTAGCGAACGAACCTAATTTCTTTTGTATTCCATAGGTGAGATGCTACGTAATCAGCTTCTTACTATGTACCACTGCTTTGTGGAACCGATTCTCAAAATGATGCTTCCCGATTTCTATAATCTTAACTTATTCAAGTCGAGGGTTAACAGTTATCTTTGCTGTATATTCCCATAAAGTGTAACTCTTACTCTGTAGCCCACTACTTTGAGTAGTTTTTAGGCTTTGTAATGGGTGAAAATCACTGTAAAAAATGTCTGTTCGCTGTATCGACTTGCCCTGCCTGACTTCCCCTGCTATCCTCGACTTTTTCAAGATCAAGATCAGGCCGACAATGTAGTCCTGCGACAATATAGTGGGTTTCCTTGCGAAGTTTAAATGTGGCACAAGGCCGAAAGTAGGAGGCACCCAGTGAGGACTGCTGCCATATAAAGGCAGGGGGAGAGCAGTAGTTTCTTTCTAGCTGGGATAGGGTCTAGAAGCGTTTTCAGGTCATTGTGGATGACGAATTATTTCCATCTTACAATCCCTTTTTCTCACAGATCAAACATAGCAAGCTTCTTGCTCCTCTATCTCTATTTCTGTGGAAAATGATTGGTCGAACTACATTCCTTAGTTCCAGCAGTTCTAACCTTGAGGGGCGAAGACACGCTATGCCATAAGGAACACATTATTGCATGGGTGAGATGTAAGTTTCACTCAAGACCTCATTGGAACCAACCCTTCTTATTGCATGGGTGAGATGTAAGTTTCATCCTCAAGCACCTCTTAATCTTCTTGGGCATTGTATAGGTTGAGTATCATTTAAGAAAAAAAACCAAAAAAAAAACGAACTGTTGATTTGTGGAACCAACTCATTTATAATCAAAATATTTTTTAACTTATTCTAAATAAGTCTAAATAAGAAGTTTAGTTGATTTTGTTTTATCAAATTTTGTTGATAATTATGGATTATTTAATGCCGAAATCTTGAACCAATATTATATCCTCATAAACAGCACCTCTTAATCTTTAACCCTCTATTTTGATTGGTTTGGTTTCTTGGGCATTGGGTTATTTAATGCCGAAAATCTAAATATTTTGATTGGTTTGTTTTGGTTGATTTTGAGCGGCATATCATTATAAGAAAAACAAAAACAAAAAAAAACAATTTATTTGAGTATGTGTTAGTATGTATATATTTCATTTGTTGATTGGTTGGATGATTTTATTTAGGGGCATATCAACCTCTATGGGTTATTTAATGCCGAAATCAAAATATTTTGGACACACTTTTATGGCTTGAACTAAATAAATACTATAAATAAGAATTGTTGGTTGTTTAATTTTGTTTAGCGGCATATCAAACCCGATGGATTATTTAATGCCGAAATCAAAATATTTTGTTTGAACACTAAAATATTGGTTTGATTTGGCTTCAATCAAAATGTATACTATAAATAAAGATTTTGATTGGTTTGGTTGATTTTGTTTAGCGGCATATCAACCTCTATGGGTTATTTAATGCCGAAATCTAAATATTTTGATTGGTTTTGTTTGGTTGATTTTGTTTAGCGGCATATATATGGGTTATTTAATGCCTCTATGGTTTTATTTAATGCCGAAATCTAAATATTTTGATTGGTTTGGTTTCGTTGATTTTTGTTTTTATTTTGTTTAGCGGCATATCAACCTCTATGGGTTATTTAATGCCGAAATCTAAATATTTTGATTGGTTTGATTTGGTTGATTTTGTTTAGCGGTATATCAACCTCTATGGGTTATTTAATGCCAAAATCTAAAAATATTTTTTGAACATAATTTTTATTTTTGTTTGGCATATCAATCTCTATATGGGTTAAATTTTATATACTATAAATAATGGAAATCTAAATTTTTGGTTGTTTGATTTTATTTTGTTTAGCGGCATATCAATCTATGGGTTATTTAATGTTTATTTTGGATTATTTAATGCCGAAACTAAACATATACTTTAAATAAACACCATATCTGTTTATGGCTCTAAATATTTTAAAACTAAATATGCATTATAAATAGCAATTTTTCATGACTGATTTTGTTTAGCGGCATATCAAAACTTCTATGGGTTATTTAATTCCGAAATCTAAATATTTTGAACACAATGACTAAGCGCAACTGTTATCTTCCCCACGTATTCACATAAATGTGGCTATTACTCTTTAACATTCTGTCTCGAGTGGCTCTTGTGTCTTTTACACGGTGAACATTCATCTTCTTCTATATGACGTGTCTCTTCAGGAAGTTGGCCATCATGGATCTCCTCCATGCCTTGGTTTATTTTCTTGGTTTATTTTGCATATCAACCTTTAGTGGTTATCTAATGCCAAAATCTAAATAATTTGAACACAGTTTTATGACTCAAACTAAATATATTTTTGAACGCACTTGTATAACTTCAACTACAGATAAAATATATTGTCGATCACTTTGCTTTAAAATGTATTGTTGGTCATTTTACTGTAAATGTGTTTGGTCATTTTTTATATAAAAATTGCTAACATTTTTACGATAAAAATGTATTTTAATATGAATATTTATTGCTGATGATTTTTTATATGAAAATTTATTGCTGACATTTTTACTATAAAAATTATTTTAATATAAATATGTATTGGTCTTTTTTACTATAAAATGTATTTTTATACTTTGATAGTGTTTTGTTTTGGGTGTTACTATTTGCCCATAGCTGGGGCCCTGACACGTGCTAGCACTCTTGGTCAGGTTGGACCTGGGAACAACAACAATTAATAGGGGGTTTCAAGCTCCTCAAAACATTCACTCTCCCGATAAGTGTCCTTGCTGCCGGATTGTAGTTTATCGTCATACCCAGGACAAGTACTTATTTAAAAGTAATGATATATGTATACATATTTACAAGAGGACCCACGCGGGCGCACACATAACTATGCAGATATGAAAACTTGTAATATGATCTGAATATTAATTAGTTTTGCTAAATTAATTAGTTTTCCCAGTAAATTTGATTAAAATGTTTCATTTTCTAGAAAAAAAAATAGTTCATTAACTTTTTGTTTGTATTAATCATAACAGCAAAGAAATTCTAGTGTTTAGGCGAAAAATTCCTTTAAATATATTCTGTCATATTTTAAATTTACGCAATGATAAATTTAATCATCAATAAAAACAAAACTGTTTTTGTTAAAACAAAACTGTTTTTTAGAAAACAAAAAACAAAAACTGTTTTTACAAAACTTGATTTTTTTATTTTTGGTTACTATTTACACTGATCCGACGGTTGTCCTCATCTTTATTGCTATATTTACGACGTTTCGGCCATTGTACGCTCCGGCCTTATTTAGGTGTTACACGTTAAAATTTCGAATCGAACCTTTTATTTCGCCACCCGGGGTAAATTGTTTTAGTTTCACGTGACCTGCCTTTTTTTTTTATATATATATATATATTTTTATATATATATATATATATATATATATTATTTCCTTTAGTAAGTCAACTCTCATGGCATGTGGAACTAGAACACTCTACCCCTGAGGACGAAATAAAGTGTTCGGTTCGAAATTCCAATGTAGAACACCTGAAGAAGGCTGGATTGTACAACGGCTGAAACGTCGGGAATATGACAATAAAGATGAGGACAACAGTCCGAACATTCTAAATAGTGTAACCTTGTCCCGAATTGCAACCAATCAGGAATAACGGATTTACTTTCGGGAAGACACCATCCCTTGAAAGACTATTGAGTCTTAAATTCTCACCTGACCTCAAGTGGAACTCAAGTACATACGATCCATTTCTAAGGATGGTGCTAAAATGGTCGGCTTCCTGTACCGCTCCAGTAAGTACCTGACTCCTCCTGCTCACCTCTATGTTTACAAGAGTTAGATCAGGCCAATAATGGAGTACTGTTGGTCATATTTAGGCGGGAGCTGACCATACCTCACCCTTCAGCCTAGATAGAACTCCAAAGCGTCTCCGAGCCCTTGTGGGTGACGAATTCTTCTCCACCCTTCAATATCTCTCCTACAGGCGGGATGTGGCAAGCCTCTCGCTGCTGTACAGCTACTTCCACGGAAAGTGTTTGGACGTCCTGCCAAGTGAAACCTTTACGGTAAGAAGATGCCATGTCACGTACATAGTAAACCAACCACATTTCCTCTGTATTTCATCGGTGAGAATAAGTTCCACTCGAACATCTTCTTCAAGCGAACCACTGCCCTTTGAAAAACTGGCTGGTTACATTCAATGCTTCGAAGACCAAGCTAATTACATTCCATCATCGTCGATCTCACCCCGATCTACCACCAATCAAGATGAACAGAGTTCCTCTCGGGGAAGCACCATACCTTGAAAGTCTGCTGGGTCTCAAACTCACACCCGACCTCAAGTGGATCTGTCACTGGATCTAACCAACGCCTTTATCCACTGTGCGATGTGTCCTTGAGGAGAGACCCAAAAGAAGGTGAGTTCAATACCTGGTTAAGGCAGTGGAGAACCTTCAGAGGGAAAATTAGCAGGAGATGACTGATAACTGACATCCCTCAAACATGGCACGTGGAACTAGAACAGTCTACCCCAGTGATCGAAATAAAGGGTTCAGTTCGAAATTCCAACCACATGAAGAAGGCCGGAGCGTACAACGGCCGCAACGTTGTGACAAATGTGGCGACAAAGATAAGGACAATAGTCCGACTAATGTAAATACTGTACATAATACCTCATCTCAGAAATATAGACAGACTCTAGTAATTCCAATTTTGTTTTTTTCTGGTTAGACACCACCTATCTCAACTCATTCCTGTCTAACTTGCAGATCGCTTCCGGACCTGAGAACAGTTTCTTTTTTTTTTTCTCCCGAGTTGGGTGGGGAGGGGGATAGGTGGATGTGTGAGGGGGTGGGGTGGATATTGAACTGATGGAAGTGTTAGACGGAGAGGGGAATGGAGCACAGGAAGCGGAAAAAGGAGGCTCCTTGCTTTGGTTACGACCTCTGTTTCTTTAGGGGAAGCAGGGACAGATAGGGGCCTGGTTTTGTCCATGACCATATCCGTCATACTCCGCCCGGAGTGCTTTTGAAATTGTGTCTCCTCTTCCTCTACTTCCCGTCTACCTCTTTTAAGTGATGATGCTTGGGGGTGGAGGTATTTTATCTTCCTCCATTTCTGTCTCATTACGTTGACGTTCTGGACTGTCTTGCTTTTTACGTGTCTGTACTTTTAGTTTGTTAGATTTCTTTTGTTGTTGTTGATGTTGCTGTGGCTGTTGCTGCTTCTGCTTGGTTTGAACCTTTTTCTTAACCATTTCCTGGCTTTTGTTTTTGGACTGACAGGCTTTTCAGGCTGGGTTTGTTGTTACTTCTGTAGGACCGTCTCTAGAGGGACAAGGGTAAGAGATTTTCTTTTCCTTTTTTTGGCCACTTCCCTCTACTCACAGTCAGGCTGTTTGCCAGAGACATCGGCCTTTTCTATTGTTTCTACTGGGTTAGGCTACGGTACTGCTTCTTTCCCTGGGCACACTTTAGACATGTGTCCCAAAGTACGGCACGTCCAACAATAAGGACGCATGCCCTCCACAATTATCAGCATCATCTTATCCCGGCATTTAAGAATATTTGGAATGTCCTGGAAACATTTCCTTGCCAGAGTTATATATAAAACGAAGTCGCCAGTGGCGATTCCTGCTTTGTTCATAATAGCAGAGACTTCCTCGACTGGTCCATATTGGGCAAAAAAAGCACCCAAACTACCTTCGATAATGTCGACGGGGACTCCATGAACCGTTATTTTCGTTCGTCTACTCCCCATATACTCAGTCTGTAAAAAGGCTGACTTTGTTGTCAAGGTGCTTCCATACAACCTTTTAGCTTCTTCTGTTGCCAGAAGAATATTCCATTATTCGTTTGGCCTTCTTGCTAGAAGGTTTGGTCCAATCTACAGGCTTTTCAGGGCCTCTACTATTGTTTCCCTGTTGAGGCCAATAAGCTTTCGAGTTCCTACATCGGTGGTCAGCATGGAAATGGTTCTAGTTTTAATTGCATCGATTGCTACCTGTATGGTTAACAACTCGTTGCTGTTCACATATTTGTCGTATTTACTCCTCAGACTATTATAGTAATCCGAGTCTTTTTTCGTCCTTTTTTCTGACCAGATTTGGGGATGGTAAGTTTGGCTCTTGCGTCGTTTGTGCCTCCGAACCGTCGGCCATGACGGCGAGGCCAAAAATAATTGTTTACTTTTTTCTTTTTCTCTTAAAAAAAAAATAAAATAAACTGAATAAAGTCTTGCGACTTAAAAGTCGCGGAAAGGTAACAAATTAAACGTCAGAAAACGAAAGAAAATGTACAAAATAAATTTAAGATTTCAAACTTGGCCAAACCAAATAAAACGATGAAAAGAAAGAAATTGAAAAGTTTGCTCAAAGCAAAAATAAACGCAAATATATATTAAATGAAAAAAGGAGAAATTAAATTAATAAACTGAAAGTCAAAAACAAATTTTAAAGCTTCCAAAAAAAGAAGAGAAAGAAAAACAAAAATAAAAAGGCTTAACAGAACAATATTCAAAAGTTTCTCGCTGGACAAACGTACAACACGACCTTGTCAAAATTCAATAAATCATGAAGACTGGGTTCCGACTGCCTGCCTTTGGAAGTCTCGCAGGTTAGTATTTATGAAGGAGGAAAAGTTCATTCTAATGTAGATAGCTCACCATAACACTAACCTATATACTTCTAGAGAGAGAAAAAATATAGAGAGAAAAAAGACAGACAGACGTTGGAGAGAGAGAGAAAGGGATCAGCGTTCAGAGAGAGAGAGAGAGAGAGAGAGAGAGAGAGAAGCTTTAGGATTTAAACCGAAGATAGATAGATAGATAGATAGATAGATATGAAGAGATTGGGATAGATAGATAGATAGATAGATAGATAGATAGATAGATAGATAGATAGATAGATAGATATGAACAAACTGACGTAGATAAATGGATATAACTACATAGATTAAAACAAAATGACATAGATAGTTAGTGTTATGGGGTCCACTCCTTTTTCATACAAGTGGCCACGACCAGTGTTACTTGGACTGCTGCCGTTAAATACACAGAGTCAGTCAGAGTAGCAAGAGCAGAGATTGTGATTGAGTTGGAGGTAGAGTAATAGTGTGAGGTAACCGCTTGTATAAGTCACAGTTACAAGCACGTAGACTCTAAGGAAGTCCTACTTCGAAACTGGATTTACCAGACTATATATATGTATATATTATTATTGCTACTAACGACGTTTCTGGATCTACTAACCGTATTACCAATTGTATAATTGTGTAAATACATTTATTTTTTATATTTCCTTCCTGCGTTTGTCATTCATTGGAGACCGAATTTCATCTCGGAATCCACAACAGATAGATAGATAGATAGATAGATAGATAGATAGATAGATAGATGAATAGATAAAGAGCATACTGAGAGAGATAAATAGATATAAATATAACTGATCGACGAGAACAAACCGACATAGATAGATAGATATATAGATAGGACTTAGATAGATAGATAGATAGATAGATAGATAGATAGATAGATAGATAGATAGGACTAAGATCGATAGATATGAAAAGGCTATAATAGATATGAAAAGACAAAGATAGATAGATATCTAATGAATAGATAGATAGATAGATATGAAAAGGCTAAAATAGATATGAAAAGACAAAGATATATATATATATATATATATATATTAGGGAATAGATAGATAGATAGATAGATAGATAGATAGATAGATAGATAAAGAGCATACTGAGAGAGATAAATAGATATAAATATAACTGATCGACGAGAACAAACCGACATAGATAGATAGATAGATAGATAGATAGATAGATAGATAGATAGAAGATAGATAGATAGATAGATAGATAGATAGATATGAAGAGATTGGGATAGATAGATAGATAGATAGATAGATAGATAGATAGATAGATAGATAGATAGATAGATGATTTCGAATTCTCTTGCCGAAAATAGTCTTCTGAAATGTATGAATCCATTCGTACTTCTGCTACCGTCCAAGGTTTACAAATCATAGCAGAATGAGCTCTTTCATCTCCTCTGGAAAACCCTTTAGAAGAGAAGAAACCCTAGATTAAACCCTAGTCCTTAGAAAACGGGTCTTTGGTCGTACACAACCCTTCATCACTGTAATCAAATCTTGTATGTGAGTTGTCTAGCAGTTCAAGTTTAAAGTAAACACATCTCACATAGAAAAGTCGACATGAGAATCCACAATATAGATTATAGTATCCTTTGATTTAAACTGAAGACAGATAGATAGATAGATAGATAGATAGATAGATAGATAGATAGATAGATAGATAGATATGAAGAGATTGGGATAGATAAATGGATATAAATAGATAGATTAAAACAAAATGACATAGATAGATAGATAGATAGATAGACATTGAAGATGATGAGGCAAATATTCCTTTGGATGCCTTCATTCAAATGAGTGAAAGACAAAACTGTGTTTGAGGAAATAAGAGAAAGACAAAACTGTGTCTCGGGATCGCTGAGAATAAGGGGTATCATAAATCATAATTAATTACCCTAGATTATCACTAGGTAATTTCCTGATGTAGTGAGTGTCTGTCCGCCTTTGTGCTTGTTTGTTTTTACGCCTGTATTAGAGCTCTTTGGTATTATACGATTACAAATCTGTTCTTTTTATTACACAACACACACACACACACACAAACATATATATATATATATATATATATATATATATATATATATATATATATATGTATGAAGAAATATACTCTTAAAGTTGTGTTATATTTATGGAATAAAGTACTCAATATCAGCGATAGAGCGTGTGTAAATATAAAAGTGAACATTGAAATCAACACTCAATATATATATATATATATATATATATATATATATATATATATATATATATATATATAAAAAAGAAGAGGTGCCGCAAACGTTTTTGGGTGTAATGTGGATTTATTTAAAAAAAAATATTTGCTTTGAAGATAATTTTACGACACGTGTTTCTGGTCTCGCGACCGTCTTCTTAAAACAAATTTATAATATTTTTCTAAATAAATCCACATTATAAACCAAAAACGACGGCACATTCTTCTTTTTAATATACATACTTTTCTCTCGTTGGAACCACTACAACATATTTCTTTTTTTTATATATATATATATATATATATATATATATATATATATATATATATATAAGTAAACATAGAAGTCAACACCTAGAGGATACAGTCTGTTTCATGTTATATGCAATCGTCAGGCCACGAGTTCTCTGACGATTGCATATAGCATGAAACAGATTGTCGCCTCTAGGTGTTGACTTTTATGTTCACTTTTATATATATATATATATATATATATATATATATATATATATATATATATATATATATATATATATATATATGTGTGTGTGTGTTACACACATTTATCTCACACACTTTGACATACGTGCACTTATGTACACATCCACCCCTCTAGCTATCTATCTATCTATCTATCTATCTATCTATCTATCTAGATAGATAGATAGATAGATAGATAGATAGATAGATAGATAGACAGGCTGGTAGATAGAAAGAAAGAAAGAAAGAAAGAAAGAAAGAAAGGAAGAAAGAAAGAAAGAAACACACAAACAAAGGATTAAAGAAAGAGTGAAACAGACAGAAACCAGTTTCAGCCAAATGAATTTTGCAAAGGGCATTTTTTGCTATTATTTCACCGTATATCGGAAAATATTTCCGAGTTTCATAAGTTAAATCTGCTCTTCATAACCGCTTCTCAGTACTCAGATCCAAACAGCAACAAACTGTAGTGAAGGAATTAAAACTCTACAGATGCTGTCATCTTTCATCATGGCGAGATCCCGCCGCAGTCACTTCTGCACTGAATATCAATAGCTATAAGGCAACGCCTTGACAAATTGCAAAAAAAATTACCACCGCTCAATTCCGAAGAACTCAGAACACAAAGCAAAATAAACAATAATATTCAGCACTAAACGAGTTGATAAACTCTCTCTCTCTCTCTCTCTCTCTCTCTCTCTCTCTCTCTCTCTCTCTCTCACGTGACATTTGGTAATGGAGCGTTCCCTCACAATAATCAATGCAGAGAAGTGAAAGAGAAGATGTTTGGAAAGGTTCAAAGCATCAAGGCCGGCAATTAATGGGGCGTTGTTAATTAATTTCTTTATTATAAGAAAAATAATTGGCACTTCCAAGAGAGTTAAATTAATGAGATAAAATATGTAAAAATCGAAAAATTAAAAGGTAAAACGTAAATTTTGAAGGCGTGAGAATTTTCTTTAATTAACTTTGATTGTAACCCAAAAAATTGTAAAAAAAGAAAATTGAAAATCTCCGTTTTTTCCTGTACTGTCATATCGAAATAATAATGATATGCAGTCGATAATTCCTAATGAAGAACGATATATTTTATCGTTATAAATACATTATTAAATTATTTCCAATATATCCCTATAGTAAACGCATTTCAAATTGCCTTACTATAGTAAAACCATGCATGAATGGGAGTAGGTAGGTTCGTCTATCATCCGTTTAATACTACCTTCCAGTTTTTAAATAGATGTTGAGGTTTATCCCTTGATTCATGTTTAGGATTGGGTTTC
>CAHIKZ030001868.1:1892500-1910000 GCA_903632075.3 Acanthosepion pharaonis
TAATACTAAAAGAATCCCAAAAAACAAATATAGTAAAATAAAATTAATATGAAATGCCATAAAGATGTAAGCTTTTGAATGAATGTCCTTTTATACATTTATATCATAGGTTTATATATATATATTCACCAAACTTGAATTAATACATAAACACTTAGATAGTTTTTGTAGTCTGGGCCATTAATATTACTTAAATAATATCTAAATTAAAAGTTTAAAAATTGTAATTTACATATACTTTGATAGGAAAAATTTTTTTTACTTATATATATATATGTTATATAATATATAACAATGAAAATATTTTAAAATTTTAAATATAATTTTAAAATTTTATAAAATAGTAAAATAAAATGAATTCTAACATATGTTATTTATACATACATATGAAACTTTATTAATTAGGTTACATATTTTGAAATAAATAAATTAATTAATTAATAAATAAATAAAGTTTACTAAATCTGAGAAATACTTAGCTAGTTTTGTATATATCATTAATATTACTTAAATAATATTTAAATTTAAAAAGAGAAAAAGGAAAAAAAAAAAAAAAAAAATTTACATATACTTTTGATATGGAAAAATAATCTTACTTAATATGAGTAATTTTCCTTCTGTTATAAATAATATAGTCTATTAAAACTAAACAATGAAAATATTTTAAAATTTTAAAGTTGTAATTTTGAATTTGTAATTAAAATTGTGTTAAATTGAATGAATTCTAACCTAAATTTCTTTTAAATAACACACATTAAAAAAGAACAAAAATATATATATAAAAATAAAATTAATATGAAATATATATATATATATGAAATATTATATATAGGTTTATATATAAAAGAAAAGTTTACTGAATCAGTGAAATTAAGTAACCATTTCTGCTGTCATATATACAAAAAAAAAAAAAAAAAAAAAAAAAAATGTAACCTCATACATACTTAAACTTAATGTTAAAATAATCCTACATAATAATTTAACTGTTCTTAAAAGAATATAGTAAAATAAAATTAAAAAGAAAATATTTCAAATCGTAGTTAAATAAAAGTATTGAAATTTAAAAGATGATTGAAAATTTTTACCGTTAACAATTTTTTTTTTTTTTTTTTTTTTTAAATTCAAACGACATCCATTCAACCGACGTCAGGTTTCGGACCCTTACCAAAATTCTTCCTTTTACAATGATACTGTCAAAGGAAAACTAGACAAATTTGAGTAGAATATTCTGTAACCATGGAAACGTGATTTTAGCGTGTATTTAAAACCCAGTAAATTTTAAAAATTCTCCAAAATTCGCTTGAAATGGAACGCTTTTAATTTATTTGCAAAAAAATTTAGGGGCGTATTATTTTGAAACATAGTTGGAATGCGGAATACATATTTTAAATCAATTAATTTATAATATATATATATATATATATATATATATAATATATATAGTTCATTTTGATACCAAATTATTAGGTAGTTGAACATTGAAAAGATTTCAATTTTGATCCATTCTTCGTCCAATGAACAAACAATCAATTCGCAGACAATGGACCATTGCAGAATACCAAACTTAGTGGTAGTTCCAAGTCAATTTGTCTTTCGTCCAATGAAATACAATCAACCATTGTCCGGCTTTCCAGTGGCTTGCTTTGACAAGATCTCATGCCACTAACAGACTGCATTCAATCACTTGTTCTTTACCGTGCAGTGTCATTCCTATATTTTTGTTCTCTTTTTATTAACATTGCTACTGAACATCGACAATACAATTAGTGTCTTGTTAAATGTGAGCTTCGTAGCGCCTACCCGAGACGGATACATACCTGCCAAAACGTAGTCGGTGTCCAAATGGTATATCTAAAGCTATTGCTCCACTAATGTCATATCTTTGAAATTTTTAGTAATGACATTGTTAATGGTAAAATTACCTGTTTCCTTATAAGGAAACATTCGACATTTATTTACCACATATTTCGTGTTTTAATCATTACAACGCAAGCAAGGCAATAAAACAACTACCGTAATTCCCCATATATAATACGCTTTTTTTTTCTAAAGCAAAATTAGGGGTGCGTGTTATGTAGAGTTACAAACATTCTTCAAAAAATTGAGGTTTCATAGGTCGATTTCAGTTGCAAAATGAGTACTCACCTTAAACATACGACAATTTGACACTAACATTCGGTTTTTGCGACCCCATAAGAATGTCAAATACAATCATATATACCTAACTTACAAATGTAAAATAAAATAAGAATTATCATAAAACTAAATTAGAATAATATTATTCTATGTTTAAAACCATTTTTAAATAAGAGTAGGAAACGCTGGCCGTAATAAAATTATAGAGGTAAAATTTATTGGGTTTGATTACTAAACAATGGGTGCGTATTATGCGTGAGTAGAAGCGTTTTCCCATACTTTCAGTGCAATTTTAGGTGACCGTATTATGGATGAAGGCGTATTATACATCGGGAATTACGGTAATTTTATTTTTAGCATCCATAGATAGAATCATGCCACTGTCGTTTAAACCTTCTTATTTTCCGTGAAGAGAATTTTTTAATTAACTCAAAGCAAGGCAATAAAGCCGTTAAGACACAAGGTTGTTACTGAGTGTGAGGGAATAAGAAAAAAAACAACTATGAAGGAAAGAGAACAATAAAAGAACAAGCATTACAAAAACGGGTTCATATTGCCTTTAAAATTTTAAACACTGACCGGGAAAGAAGCAGCCTGAAGAAATTTCCACAGGCGAGAAGTGTGAATGAAGAAATTATCAGCATAGAACCTACAGATACATATATCCATTAACAACTGCAAAATGATGATACTTTTCCGTTAATCTAGGATTTCGTATAACGTCACAGAGTATGGGTACCGAAGACGTGAATTTATCGAGAAAATTACCATGAAAGTATTTACAGAAAAGGCACAAAGTTTGAAGTCAGAGGGAAGAATCTGTCAGCACAGAACTTACGGTTACATCTAACCATTTCAAGTATAAAATGATGAGACCTACATACCAATGTAGTAGTGCGCTTAAATTCATCAAGTCTAGGTCAGGGTTCGGCATTCTACGGCACGCGTACCACATGTGGCACGCCAAGCAATTTCCAATGGCACGTAGCCGCAAATGATATCACGGAATACGAACCAATATCCACTTGAACGCAAAGAAGATATTTAGCTGTTTCGATTTTAATACATACTAATATATATATATATATATATATATATATATATATATATATATATATATATATATATATATATAACATACAACATGTGTTAGCACGTGCGATACCCTGTCTTCATCACCCGCCGACCAGGGGTGATATCACGGTTTCGGTGGCTATGGCGGGACCGGCACCCCTGGCGCTCCCAGCAGCGTTTGCCACCAGCATCGTTTGCCACCAGGCAGGGTATAAAGATAAGCTAACTAATCGTTCCTTTAAGTAAAATCTAGCTGCAATGAAAGTTTCCTGAACGCATTTGCCGTTATTGACGCGTATTTGGCCGAAACGTTGTGACAAATATGGCGACGAAGATGAGGACAATAGTCCGACTAATGTAAATATTGGAATTACTATTTAAAATGAACACTGTAGATGGGAAGAACATCGGAGATACTAGCAACTTCACCAATGCCCCGGGTGTAATCACCTATTTAAGAGATACTGGGGCATACTTAAAAGTCTGGGATCCCTTAGACGAAGCGAGTGAGGCATTTTCAAATATTCGTATGGTGGAGATAGGGCCGGAAGGATGGATGACGTCAGAGTTGGGTGTAAGGAGCCTGGGACAATCCGTCGGGGTCCTCACAAACGCAGATTTCCGCCCTGTATGGAAATAGATGAACTGTATTTTCTTTTCCTATCGTTTCAGACTATCAAGTTAGGCAGTTTGAATGCGAATGGCTTGAGGGATCGGGGTAAGGCTTCCCGCCTGCTCCGTGATCTCTTGTCGTTCGGTATGGATGTCGCCGCAATTCAAGAGACCCACTTTGTTTGCAACGTCGATGCGTGTGTGCTGTCTAATGACTTTGTCGTCTATTAAGCATATGGAAACCGACTGGTCAGAGGAGTCTGTCTGTGGTAAATCGCCGTTCCTGGAGGGGCTCGAACTAGGGTTTCCGCGTATGCCGATGACATATCTGCTTTCGTGCCATCCCGCAGCGACATTGGGGCGGTACTGAAGGCGCTTGATCGGTATGAAAAGGTGATAGGGGCCAAGATTAACCGCGACAAGTCGTCCGGCTTGCGCTTAAGGTGCCTGGAAGGGGGTCGATCTTCCGGATCCTTCGGTTGGACGGACGATGTGGTTTGGATCCGACCTCCAGCTGGAGAAAAATTGGTCTGAAGTACGAGTAAAGGTCGACGCAGCCGGTGACACTTGAGGTTGTCCGTAAGGTTAGGGCGGAGGCGTGCGCCACTTACGCTTTCCCTCTTGTCCTTTATCGATTGCCCGTACTTCCCCTTTGTTAGGATCATAAAAAACCGTTCGAGCGTTCGGTATCCTCCATTTCGTGGAGAGGACGCAAGCATATGGTCGACAGAGGTGTCTGTGCACAACGTCCGTGTCATCGGGGGCTTTGAATGCCGCACGTAGTGAGCCATATATTCGCTTCGGGGTTGGCTTTCCTACGCTGCGCATTAACAGAAGATTCTATTATAGTGAGGATTGTTCGGGACGCGTTCTCTTACCTTACTATCAGACCCCTATCTCGCGGGTTGAGCGGCATCGTAAACCCCGTGATCAATCGTATTTTATTCGCGAGTGTCGAAGCGCCTTGACAATCATTCCTCGGTCATGTGAGGTTTCACGGCCTAGGAAGGTCTTCTATCGTTATTTTGTGAAGGATCCTCTACGTGAGCGACTCCGCTTGTCGAAGGAGGAGTTTCGCTCCATCTTGTCTTGCATGTCAGCGGTGGACTACATCATTAAACCTGTGTTTTCGCTTACCTGGCGACTGGCTGGGAATAGGCTGCTTCTCAATGACAAGGTTTTTATATGGGGCTTGGCGGATTTACCAGAATGAACGATGCGACCTTGGCTTAGAAGAAACGGCTTCGCCCGCCTTCTACCATTGTCCTCGTGGATCGCGCATACGCGGGTGACAGTGTGTCGCCCCCTTATTCTGGGGTGAAACGAATGGTGTTTCTAACGCTGCTGGCCACGGCTCGAATGGTGATTTGGACGACTCGAGAGGAGGAAGTCTTGCGAGGCAACCGTCTTTTTCATTAGGATCTGATCCGATTCTTTGAGCATCTTCTCAAGAGGAAGACTAGAACTGATAGAAAACGCTTGCATTCGACAGTCTTTAGCGAAAGGTGGGTGACTGAGCCGAGCTTGGTTCGTTTGAACGGGGCCAGCCTTGATTTTCTCTTTTAGGTCAACCTACGTCACATCGGGTTTTTTTCTTTGAAGCCGTCCCCTTGTTTAGGTTAGACAAGCTTTGTGTACCTAGTTAATGTGAGTAAGTGTTGTTCCTGGTCTGTTCCCGGTTGCATCTTTGGTTATGATCCAAGTCGAGATTCCAAAACCTCCCATTGTTTTAGCCTCATTTTTTCATCTCGACTGGGTCAGCTTTTATATTTCCCATGCCCGTATATGTTTTCTCCTTTTCCCACTCCCTTAGCGAGAGAGCTTGATTTTGTCCAACGGGTAAAATACAGCGGCCTCTCTTTTTTGAGGGTTGGACGGTCCCTACTAACATTAGTTATGTTTAGTTATTTTGTTAATATTTAGTTTGTTATTAGGTTCACCTACTCTCCCTATCATATTCAATCATCCATAAATTTTTATATGTGTAATTTATTATCATGAATTTTTTAATATCCTGGGGTACGTTTTTGTAGACCCCGAGCGGATGTGGAATTATGGTGTCTGGAGGATTTATAGGTGACGGACGAGTTCTTGTGTTGTATGTGCAATTTGTAATGAGTGAATGGGTCGTGAATCAGCTTAGCTAGGTATAAGATAGTGAAGACCAGCCTCAACCCGTCCCGTTTTTAGGTCTTGTGCCAAAATTGTATTTCTTATACAATAAATATAGGTTGTCGGGACGCGGTCTCTGACTGTGTGCGACTTCTGTCGAACTCTCTGCTTTGGCAGAGAGGATCCCAGACGAAGGTATGCCGAAGGGCAGAGATTCGTCCGGTGGGTAGAGAAACCCAAACTTGTTTATGCGGGTTCTGTGGGGATATTTTTGGCCGAGCCTACGGGCTCGAAGAACCCACGGTTAACTCGACCTTGTGTCACATATATCCCGCGTGGGTGACTGTTAAATATCGGCAGTCGAGACGAAGTTCGGACGGACACTTCTATCTGCTGACTAAGAACACTCTTATTTTGTATATATGTACTGTTATTTCAATACACTTGTTCAACCTACCTTCTTTCCTGTCTTCCTTTCTGGCCCCTAACAGGCCGCAACATTTAGCCTACGGGTTCACATTCCTCCTCTGTTTTTTTGAAGAACTTTATCCCATGAGTTCTGTTTAGAATCGCTTTTACTACTAGTAGCCCCTACTTCTGAATTTTGAAGTCGAATTTTTGCTTTTTATAAGAGAATGACATAATAATCAAACATTTGCTTTTGAATGAATTGAGTTAAATCTAATGGTTTCAAATGCTCTCTAACAAAATAAAAGCAACAAAGAAAGTGTTAATACATCCAGTTTTTAACAATCTTTACAATGAATTAATGATTAACTCACAGATGATATTGTGGGGTAGTTAATGGTGTTGTTTGAAAAGAATCAGAAGGGTTTTTTGATCAAGGTTACGTTTTTACATTAACAATCCACTTTAAATTTGTAAAGAAAACACTAGAATGAATGACGAGAGATCAATGAAAATCAACAAGTAAATATGTATTTAAAACAAGCATATACATATAATTCTGTTAATAACAATAAAGATTAAGTCACACGAAGTGGTTTTCCTTGTATTGTGTGAAGTACAAATGTATGTTGTAATAATGTCTTTTGTTTAAGTTTGTTGGTAGTTTAAGAATGATTGATATTTGAATTTGAAAGTTGAAATATTTGTGCAGAAGAAAGATACAGTTCGAATAATTGACTTGGCTTGTAAATAGACAGTACACTGTGTTGTGTGAGTGCAGTTTATATCTCTGTGTGTTTGTGAGTAGAAAATTGAATATACACGTACGTGATTTATAATCTACTGAAGTTATTTCTTTAATTTCTACTTTTTATAGATGTAAGGTGGCTCCAGGAACGAGCGCGTGAAGGATAAGTGCCATTTAATGTGATTGGCCAAAAATCAACCAATCGCTGATTTTTTTCCATAGCTAGTTTGGTGAAGCAAAAACACGAGAAATTTTTATGTGGCTCGTGCGATGCGTAAATTGTCTGTACAAAAGGTGTTGTTTATTTTCCGTCCAATTACTGTTGAGCAATTTGTGGGCGTGGTGTACGTAGGCGTCCTCTACAATATGATTTTATTTCTTTAGCCTAGAATCTTTAAAAAGATGGACAATATGTATTATGGGGAAAAAAGTTATTGCTTAGATAGAAATTATCTTTGAGGCCCTCTCTGTGTAACCAGAATGATTTCGTACTGGGCCTAAAACAAACTTCCATCTAAGAAATATTTTTCACCACCAATACATATTGTCCATATTTTGTTAGTGATACTTCTATTATAATTTATTAACCTCGATTTCGCTCTGGAGAGCGAGGTTCGAAACCAGTTAGCTTGTTTGTTTTTCAGTTTTATTTTTTTATCTATTATCATCATGAGTAGTAATAAAAATAAATCATACATTTTAATACTTTCAGTGAATCTCGTTTTTTATTTGGGGATTCAATATTTGCTCAGAGCTGGGAACCTAAGAAGTGCTACAACCCCGAATCAAAGTGAATCTGGGAACAACAGCAATTAAGAGATGGTTTCATGATCCTCAAAACCTCCAATCTCCTGGGCATTGCTATCGGATGTAATTTACGTCATACCCAGGACTCCTTATAAGGAAATAGCTAATATTACCATAATAAAGTATGTTTTTGTAAAAAGAACCAAAGCTACATATTAGGAACATTTTAAAATATATTTATTGGTGTAAGAGCCCAGTGTAAAACCCCACACAAGTGTATACCCAGGTTTATAACACATTAGACTGTTTTATGCTTGAGATATAAGTTATGCTAGGCCTATATACTCGGGAATAACATGGACTATGTTATTATATAACCCATCGTTTGCTATTTTTATGGACAACAGTGACGTCGGAATTTATATGGGAGGATTTTTCTTTTTATATAGGGTGTCCCTATAATCTGGACACATAGGGAATCTCGTTAAATATATCTTTTTACCTATACGTGGTTTTGTCGAAAGAAAAAAAGAATTGACTTTTTTCCTGGGGATTGCTAAAGGAGATGTACTCAAGGAAAATCACAAAATGCAACACACTTGATTGAACATATAAAGAGTGACTGTGTTAAATTGACGGCAATGTAGTCATTGCATCGAGTTCACATGCATCTTGCAAAGCGCATTAATATTTGAATTACAAATGATGGAAATCATATTAAAGATGTTATTTGTTAATATATATTCCAATTCCAAACGTGTTTAAAATGTCATTTCTTGAAAATAAGGATTTTTACCTATGTGTCCAAACTTTAGGGACACCCTGTATATATGTGTGTTCGTGTGTATCAAAATGTTTTATCTATTTGTTCTGTCTGCTTGTCTGTTTCTTTCTATCTGTCTGTCTGTCTCTCTCTCTCTCTCTCTCTCTCTCTATATATATATATATATATATATATATATATAATATGCATGTGTCCAGATTTTAATGACACCCAGTATATATGTGTGTTCGTGTGTATCAAAATGTTTTATCTATTTGTTCTGCTAGCTTGTCTCTCTGTCAGTCAGTCTTTCTGTCTGTCTGTCTATCTCTCTCTCTCTCTCTCTCTATATATATATATATATATATATATTAAGAAATGGACAAGGTCCGACAATTTATTTATTAAAGACATATTTTATGTTTAATGTTTGTTTTTTTATAGATACAAGTATTTAAGCAAATGCTCTGTTTATGTAAACAGTATTAAATAACATTTTACCGGCCTGAATGTCGAGAAATTTTCATAGAAAATTTTCGTTCTTTGACAGGATTCGAACCTGCATCCTATACGGAACCGTCATATAAGCAGTAAGGCACGTCAGCGTATATCATAAACAGAGCATTTGCTTAAATAACTTATCTATAAAATAACAACGTTAAACATAAAATATATATATATATATATATATATATATATATATATATATATATATATATATATATATATATATATATATATATATATATATATATATATATATATATATATATATATATATATATGTGCATGTGTTCAGATTTTAGGGACACCTGTATATGTGTGTGTATCAACATGTTTTATCTATTTGTCTCTGTCTGTCTGTATGTCTGTCTGTCTGTCTCTCTCTCTCTCTCTATATATATATATATATATATATATATTGAAAATATGCATGTGTCAGACTTTAGGGACAGCGTGTATAATTTATCTGTCTGAATATCAAAGTTGACGCGTTATAATTATTTGCGTCTAAAGTCTGGACACATGGGAAATCACATTAATATATATATATATATATATATATATATATATATATATATATATATTACCTCCACGGATTAAACATGGTTTATTGACTTTTTCACGGGTATGCTTAAAGAGAAGGTGTACTCAATGAAAATCACAAAATGCAACACATTTGATTGAACACATAAAGCGTGACTGTGTTCAATTGACGGCAATGTAGATTTAATGCACAGAGTTCACGTGCATCTTGCAACGCGCATCGATATTTGAATTACAAATGATAGAAATCATATTGAGAATGTTATTTGTTAATGTTCCAATTCAATAAAATCTTTTATTTCTTGAAAATATAGATTTTTGTCTACGTGTCCACACTTTAGAGACACCCTGTAAAAGGTACTCATTTTTACTTTTTTTATGTTTACTTTGTTCATTTAATTAATTAATTTTCAAAGGTCAGGATTGAGCTTTTTTTTTTTTTTAACTTTTTAAATTTTTATCGCCATTCATATGTATGTTGGCTTGAGAAAAGAACATTTCTTTTAAGAAAGATCTTAGAAAAAAAATATCCACGTCGTAAATACAATTTGGGCAATAATCAATAATTGCGCTTTGAACAAAATTTCGTCTAGGTAAACACACTTCACAGATTTTTAAAAAATTATCTAATAGCCTCTTTAAACATAACCGCAAGGTTCGGAGCTTCTTTTATTGTAGTGGGGAATACATATTTTTGATATAAACTGAAATTTTTATCTCTTGCACGTATCTGATATATATGTTTAATCAATTCACCCCAAACACAGTGATAATGCCACTAAGATGAAAGTGGGGGTACTGAGGGTTAAAGAGAATTAAGAGACATCAGAATTAACCTGAAACACAGTCCTATACAGGAAACAAGGGATAAACCTCTACTCCTCTAAAAAGACTGGGGATGAGTGTGAACCGGACGTTAGGCGAACCTATCTACTCCTGTTGGCTATATCTGTAAAGGCGTCTATGCAGGCTGGTGGGTCAGAAATTATGTCCAACCTGTCATGTGTCCTTACCTATAACTACAGAATGAACTCTTCCTAACACTATGTATACTACGTCTCTCAAGAGAGAGGGTCGAATTGAGTCGAGCTTTTCGGCTTGACGGTCGAACTCTCTGCCTCTGAGCAGAGAGGAACCCGGACGAGGCTCTCCGCCGAAGGGCAGAGTCTCGTTCGGGAGGTTGACCAACCCGATCCCGTTTATACGGGTTCTACGGGCTTTTTTTTTTGGCCGAGCCTACGGGCTCAGGAAACCCCGTAAAACTCGGCCTTGTGCCATACAACCCTCGTGGTGGGTGGGGGCTAGATACCGAATCGAGTCGAAAATCTCGGCTTGACGGTCGAATTCTCTGCCTCTAAGCAACGAGGAATCCGGACGAGGATCCGCCGAGGAGAAGAGTCTTGTTCGGGGAGGTTGACCAACCCGATCCCGTTTATACGGGTTCTACGGGCATTTTCTGGCCGAGCTTACGGGCTCGAGAAACCCACGTTAAACTCGGCCTTGTGCCACATGCAACCTTCGTGGGGGGGGTGGCTAGATACCGAATCTTGTCGAGCCGATAGTAGTTCACTCCAAACCAGACTGACAGTCATACTAACATCTTCCACATCTTGTATTATTATTTCGTGTAATATACTTTCGTTATTTCTACTCTTGTGTTCGTGTTGTTCTTCCTTGGTCCTAACCTGGACCATAACACAACACCAGAACCTCTTTCTCCTTGAAGAAACGTTGCAAGCCACTATGAGTATTTCCATGAAAAATGTTCCTGACGAGCTAGATAGCAGAGACTTGTTGGACATGTCTTCTGTCTCACGGCTACCACCCGCCGAGACCCGTACCCCTAGGCGAGCCAGTCACGTCCCCTTTGTATTCCATTAATAAGAACATTCGAAGAGTCTCTTCTCGCGAACAGAGGGATCTTCCCACGACCACTGCAAACTTAACCTTTTCAACTTAAGGTGTAACCGTTTTGTTTCACACATATGCTTATAAACTACGCCTTTTGCCTCCTAGTTTTAGCTCGCAGACAACAATCACCTGCAGAAATAATACAGCCTTGAATCACTCTTGGGGCTGAACATTAGTGAAAAATAAGTTCTCAGTAATTTGCAGCTGTAAATTTCGTGTTAGTTGAAAGAGTTTGAAATACACAAAATAGAACGTTAGACAAATGGAGAGTTCTCCCGTGCTCGGGGTAAGTAATGGCAGAATTGAGAGCTTTCTAACTTCGGCTTATCGATCATCCTTGGATGCCCTTGCTAAAGTCGATGGGAAATAGATTAAGTCAGAAGATGTACAGAGGACGCTCCTTTTGCGCGAGATTTATCACTAAGCAAATTGCGATCTACAGTAATTAGTTGATGGAAAACCACTTGGTTGCCGAGGCAAATTGTTGCATTAAACTCCCAACGCTACACCTACCACCAACAGGCAATGCAGAAAATGGCGGTAACGTTGTTACATTTTAACAGCGAAGATGAAAATTCAGTGATTGTTTCACAAGGAAAGCCGGAAAGACCTTGTTAAGGCATATCGGAATCCGGAGAGTAAGGTCTGAATTTGGAAAGTGTTTTAAGAGGAAGCCTATGTTAAATGGCTTATCAAAGAAAGGCACTGGAAAAGAGAACATTGAGATCCTTGATTCTGAGAAGTTTTAAAATAATTAAAATGAAAGGGAGTTTCAAACAAAATTAATTCGACTAAGAAATTCTATGAAAATATTTGAAGATGAATAACGCGAAAACAAGTTAGGTGTCTAGATTTTTATTTTTCTCCATTCTTTTTTACCATAGCAAGAAAAACTGTTTAGCAAAAAAATAAAACAAAAAACTGTTAATAAAAATTCAAAATATTTTCTTGTTAGGTATTGAGAGGGGGTTATATCTGAATTTATACACAGTCTTGCACAAAAGCACACACACATACACACACATTTATTTAAAAATATGATTCCAACCCGCTACATAAGATGATTCAAAACAAGAGCCGAAAACTTCAATATAATTATTTGAATTATTTGTACAAAGCTCTGTTCCATCTTCAAGTGAAATTTTTTGGGAATAACTTATTTCTGAAATTTACGCGTTTTATAAGCATATTCATTATTGAAATTAAGATTACTATGGTAACGGCTAGAGCAATTGTTTAAAGAAAAAGTTAATAATTTGTATCAATATCTCAGTTCCATTCACAGACGTCAATTCAGGGTAAGGTTGGGGTGTCTAAATTTAAAGCGGAAGATGACATCGTCTAGTCTGGTTAAGTGTCTATGGGGATTTATTTATTTTTTTATTTTATTTTTTATTATTTTTTTCTGAAAGGGTTTTGTGTATATAAAAACTGTCGTAAATCGCTAACATTTGTTTTTTGACGACTTCATAAAGGGTTATCTTTTTTTGTAGGGCATTTAAACTATTTATTAGGACTATGGAATTTAAAAATTATTTTATTTCTTGTTTGTTTTTATGCTAATTATTCAATGCAAAAATTTGATAATGTCGGCAAAAAACCGTTAACTCATGTCTATTGTTTAATAGATTTTAGTATTTAGAAACTTAATAATGTGTAGTTTGTAGTGTAGTATATATATATATATATATATATATATATATATATATATATATATATATTATGTGTATTTGAAGCAAGTTTCATTAAAAACGACTGAAAAAGATACTGCTCTACTTTCCTGGTTGGGTCATGTAATTTCCTACTTTCCTGTCGGGTCATGTAATTTAAGAATTGTGCAATTCCTGCCTTTGGTATAGTAAATTCCTCTTCCAAGTTTAGGCTGGTTGTGCTTTTTTTATGGAAAAAAAATCTTTGAATGTGTTAGATGTAGTTACGACAAATTTTATGCTGAGTTTAGATAAATTCTTTTCGGTTGTATTAGAGTTAGTGGGGGAATATATTTTTTACATTATATATATATTTATATATATATATATATATATATATATATATATATATATATATGTTTGTGTGTGTGTGTAAAAGACAATAGGAAAACTAGTTGCTGCCGCGTTTCGTCCGATGTAGATTTTTCAAGGCAAAACGAAATGAATTTATTAAACGAACAAATTAATAATAACAAATACAAAATGTCCTTAGCAAATGGAAGAATTTAGAGAATGCTATTTTCATACTGTTAACTGAAATCACGTCATTTGCTGTCAGGTGTGGAGATATTGTTTTTATTGCGGTATTGAAGGATTCAACCATTTTCTTTTGGTTTCTTGATACTGTTTTTTACCTGTGTTTGGGAGAGAAGTAATTCTGTTAAGAAAGGTGAAATAGGGAAAACGCCTGGGTGTAGATTAATATTTGGATAATATTCAATGGCGGCACTCTCGAGGATTTTCCTTCTGAGTGAGTTATTTTATTTTTTTATGAGTGTAGCATTTTTAAAATCAAAATTGTGGTTGATTTTATTTCTCTATATGACTAGTGCATTATCTAAGTTGTTTTTATGAGGACTTTTTGTGCTCATAAATGCGTTTTTAAAATTTCTACTTGTTTCTCCAATATATTGCGAGAGAAGGGAGATCACCGCCCCCTGTGGGATCATGTTGATATCATCGACAGGGAACACCATTGGAAAATTCGTAAACTTAAGGAATCAGCACATATGCTAGGCCACAAAAAATTCCTGAGCCGACCAAGCATAGAAATAAATACAATATGGGAACCAGTAATAAGGAGTGCCAGAGAAAAGCAATGATAACAAAGTTGCAATATGAACTCTGGTAAAGACATGCAATGATAACAGCAAAATTGCAATATGAGCACTGGTAAAAATGATGCTGAAAACATTAGGTTTATAATACTCAGAAGTTCATATGTCCCAGATGTCCTCAAGGACACATGGCACAGTGGATAAAGGCATTGGTTAGATCCAGTGTCAGACCCAAAGAAGGTGAGTTCAATACCTGCTTAAGGCAGTGGAGAACGTTCAGAGGGAAAATTAGCAGGAGATAACTGATAACTGACATCTATCAAACATGGCACGTGGAACTAGAACAGTCTACCCCAGTGATCGAAATAAAGGTTCAACCACCTGAAGAAGGCCGGAGCGTACAACGTCCGAAACGTTGTGACAAATATGGCGACAAAGATGAGGACAATAGTCCGACTAATGTAAATACTGTACATAATACCTCATCTCAGAAATATAGACAGACTCAGGAACAGTTTTGGCAATTTATTTTAGAAATGACTGCTTCAGAAATATTATTGCTATTAGTATTTGAGGATCTGAGTATATCCATAATTGTTTTGGAAGTGTTTGTGACTATTTTAAGATTATTTAGATGGGATAGGTTATTCTGGATAGGGAACCTGACGGTGTTGGTCGGTAGTATTATGTATCTGTTTTCATGTAAATTATTATTGTGGATTGTTATTATTTTTGTTTCGGTTGTATATTTTGTATGTCTTTCTTCTTGTGTTATGGTTGAATTGATATGGGTATTGTAGGTTTTTGAATGTGTTTTCTATGTATGTTTATTCTTTAAGTAAATATTGGGGACTGCAGATTCTTTATGATCTTAGATAGAAACCTATAATAATTCCATTTCTATGTAATATGATATCAAGAAATGGAAGAGTGTAGTGGGTCACAGTTTCAGAAGTGAAGTTTATTGTATGTTCAAAGTTGTTAAGTTTGGAAATAAGATCCGTTAAATTGGTGTTTTGTGGATACATTAATAATGAGTCGTCTATGTATCTGAAATATGAAGAGTTTGTAGGAAGAATAATTTTGAATGGGTCAATTTCTAGAAATTCTAAAAAACATAGCAGCGTTCTTGCTTGTTTATTTTTAGAATTTCTGGAAAGTGACCTATTTTACAGTACAACCGAATGAATTGTATTATTATCGCAAAAACAGAAAGCGTCTATATGTGCGGATGTATGTGGTAAGTACTTACACTGTTTTATCTCTGTGCAAAAATTTACAGCAGTCAGTCACCATAAATGGGTAGTACAAACTGTTGATGCTCGGAAACAAACTTAGCCTGTATGTTTTCTTTTTATGTGTCAATATCGCTACGCAACTTTGTAATATTATATGCTAAAATAAACATGAGGAAATGTGTGTAATTAATTAGCTGTGAAAATTTCATTTTTGTTTCTACACCCCTGGTCAAATGTTCACTGAAAAACTGGAAGCGAACAAGAATTGATCATATTTATAATTTAGAATAATGAAAATCCAAAATTTAGACTTTTAATCTTAAGCTTATTGGTTAATATATATTTTGCCTAATTTTAAATATCCATTTTAAGGAGGGAAAATATTATTGATCCTATTCTGAAGTGAGCCTCCAACATTTTCATTGTAAGACATTTTTATCGTCTGCAATTTCAAAGAATACCGTGCTCCTCATACGACGTTTCTAATCGGTTAATATATATGAATACAACAATTAAAATTATTCGAGCTGGTTAGGGTACATATAATCAATTACTTTCTGCGTGATCTGATTTTGTAAAACAAAATTAGTTTTCAGTGACAGGATATAAATCTATAGCATTTATCTACAATTCTGAAACGGAGAACCTCAAGCGGATTTGCTGAGCAATCAGTTTAGGAGAGAGAAAACTCTTTATTCAAATCCATGTTTATTTGTAATTAGTAAATCCTCAACGTAAAAAAAAGAAAAAATAATAATCGCAATGGTAACTACAGGAGCAACACAAATGTGGTGGAAATTGGGTCGTATACTCCAGTGGATACCTAGAAGATACAAATGTATGCATAGCTACTTCAAAGGCCGGGGAATATCTGATGTAGATTCTGTGATAGAGTTACTAATATAGAACAAAACAGGTAGCGACTCCCGGAGGTGGTCTCCACGTAAATAAAATAGAAAAATACAGCTGAAGATATTAATACCAAAAAAAACGAGTTACGACAAAGGCAGAGTTCTTAATTAAAAAGCCAAGATTTTATTATAGGCAATCAACCAACAACATTTTACAATATGTACAATTGTTGATTTATAAGAACTGAAAGGAGTCACCACATGGTAAGCGGTGAAATATTAAACAAATAAAAATTGTTCGAAAGTGTGAATATTAAAATATGGTTAATTTAATAGTCCTAAAATGGAGCAAGGTAAGTCTTTGGAAGTGTTCGTGTTTGATATAGTCATTAATGAAAGGAAAAGTTAATGGTTAAAACTCTTCGACGTTGAAATTAATAATGCCTCGGTGAATGACAAATCTCGAAGAAAGTGATTTGGGCCTGGTAAGTAAAAATCCAAAAATGGCAGCGTGCTGAATAAAGTGGATGCCGGACAAGTTATGTCGTTAAGTAGATCCAGAAATCGTTGGGAAACCAAATCAAAGCGCTGTGTTGCTAAGTAGAATTCAATATGGCAATGTTCTGATGAAAAAGCGCGCCAAAATGTGACGTGGTTGCCAAGTAACCAAACACGATAGCATTAGCAACCATAATGTTAAAATAATTAATATAAAAAAAAAACAGTGATTACGGAAGAAAATAGATGTTTGGAAAACATATTTTCTTTAATCGAAGGTTCTTGTTAGTATTCTGCAACTGTTCATCAAGGTTTTATGCATTTCATATGTACAATTTTCGAAACTTTGAAGGTTTTATTAGAATTTGGAAACGCTGGTACATAACAAAAGTATTGTTAGTCAAGGGTGTCAATCCACTTCCGGTTACCAAACCGGTGTATCCGACAAGGTGAAGATTTAATTAAGGAATAAAATTTCACAGTTCGGGCGGAGATGTTGGGAGTATAGAGTTGAAGTAGACTTTAGAAATGAAGCAGAAATACAAAACAAGAAACAAGGAATGAAAGACTACTCGTGTTCAAAAGACC
>CAHIKZ030001868.1:1915000-1927500 GCA_903632075.3 Acanthosepion pharaonis
TTCGTCGTAGATATCTGCTTTCTGCAACCTGGTAAAAAAAACAACTCTATCTATCTATCTATCTATCTATCTATCTATCTATATATATATATATATATATATATATATGCAATATACACTTTATAATTTATTTATTTTCTTACAATTTCTGGCTAGCAATTATGTTTTTTTGTTTTTTTTTATCGGAATTTCACTTTATTTCTCTCCTATTTAAAAAAAAACATTTGATGACATTTCGTTTTGATTTTTTCGGGGGCTGCTGATGTTTTTTTTTACCCTTCACTCCATTCAAATTGCTTTTTTCTTTTCAGCTGTTTTTTTCTTTAGTTATTCTTTCATAGTTTTTCCTTCCTCTGCATGTCTTTTCTTGATTTGTTAATCTAACAACTTTTTCTTGATATTCTTACCCCCACTGTTTACTTTCTTTTTCTTTCTAATTTCTTCTCTTTCTTTCTTTCATTCTCTATATTTTCTGGAGGTCCTTTCTTTCTTTCTTTCTTTCTTTCTTTCTTTCTTTCTTTCAATTTTCTACATTTTCTCGATCCCCTTAATCTTTCTACCTTCTTTTTTTCGTTTTCCTGTTCATTCTTTCTTTCTCTTTCTATCTTTCATTCTTTCTTTCTTTCTTTCTTTCTTTCGTTTTCCTGTTCATTCTTTCTCTTTCTTTCTTTCGTTCGTTTTCCTGTTCATTCTTTATCTTTCTTTCTTTCTTTCTTTCTTTCTTTCTTTCTTTCTTTCTTTCTTTCGTTCGTTCGTTCGTTTTCCTGTTCATTCTTTCTTTCTTTCTTTCTTTCTTTCTTTCTTTCAATTATCTACATTTTCTCGATCCCCAAAATCTTTCTACCTTTTTTTCCGTTTTCCTGTTCTTTCTTTCTTTCTTTCTTTCGTACATTCGTTCGTTTTCCTGTTCATTCTTTCTCTCTCTTTCTTTCTTTCTTTCTTTCTTTCTTTCTTTCGTTCATTTTCCTGTTCATTCTTTCTCTTTTTCTTTCTTTCTTTCTTTCTTTCTTTCTTTATTTCTTTCGTTCATTTTCCTGTTCATTCTTTCTCTTTCTTTCTTTCATTCTTTCTTTTTCAATTTTATGTCTTCTACCTCTTTTCTTATTTTGACCGTCTTCCGTTCTTTCTTTCTTTTTCTTTCTTTCTTTCTATTTTTGTCTTATCTTCATTTCTATATTTTTCCATTTTATTTCCTTTCTCCAAATCCTTTATCCTTTCTGTCTTTCAGTCATTCTTTTACATTTTCACTTTTCGTCTTCCCTGTCTCTAATCAGTTCCTCTTTTTTTTCTTTGCCTCTTTTCTTTTGTTTTTTCTTCACCTTTGTCTTCGTTCTTTTGTCACATCCCTCCTCATCAATGTCTCGTTTCTCTTTCCGTCCTCTCCACCATCTTTTCTACATCTCCCCCCCACACCTTTATCCTTTCTTTCCATCTATTCATTCCTGCCAAAAATTTCGCGCTCTATGTCATCTCATCGGCTTTTATCAAAATGCTGTAAATTCGTTAGCGGCAAATGAATTAACACGATTATTTTGCTCGATTAGTTCCAGTCTAAATTAAGTTTGCGCCCGAGAATCCAAGTCAAATCGGATAGTTTCCTCTATCTTCGTTGGTCCTAAGTAGATTCCATTTTACTAAATAGGTGGAACAGGCGTAAACTTTTAGCGTTTTCGTCTGCTATAGGCTTTAAATCGTTTCAGCCTTTCTTTTTTTATTTTTGTGTTCAAGCGTGGATAGGAAATTGGTTCCACGCTCAAGCCGAGCATTAGTTGCTTCCACTTTGTATTTCTTCGGGATATTTTGATAAGAAAGTGAGAGAGGAAAAATGATGTGATGATAAACAAGTAAAAAGCTAGAGAGGAATGCAAAAAAAAGGGTATAATTGTAATAATAAAAAAATTAAGAATTAAAACAAAAAAAACAACTAAGATTGGTAATATTGACAGACCATCACCTGAGAAATTCAGACAATGTATGATTAGTAATATTTCGCGTAAAAGCTAGAGAAATAAGATTACCGAAATACTATTTTGAAAAAAAAAAAAAATTAACCATAACTGGAACAAAAAATGGCTTGTCCATTTTAACGCCCCAAAAACTACATTTCTCTCCATTACTCATCAGAGAGAACCCTCTCTGCCTTCTCTCTGCATGTCCGATGCTATCCTTCAAGAAAGTGACTCATTGGGCGTTCTCAGCAAACATGAGGTGGTAAGACTACATTGAATCCATCGCTTTGCCGGGCGAGACAATTTTTCTCTCAGGAATCTATCTTGCATATCTATCAGACTACCATTTGTCTATGCTTAGAATATTGCTGCTATATATGGTCCGGTGACCCTGCTATTTTCCTGGAGCTCCTTGACAAGATCCAGAGAAATATCAGCAACATTATTGGTCCTGATCTGGTGGCTCAGCTTCAGTCACTTGCCTACTGTCTGCCTTTGTATAAATACTTTCATGGTAATTGTTCAGATTACGTTATGGTACCTAAACTGTAAAAACTTAGTCGCAATACGAGATTAACGGTGAGATCTCGTTGAGTTAGTTAGATGTAGCCGTATCTTCTATCGTAATATTTTCTTATCTCAAGATTCCCGCTTGTGGAAATCCCTGTCCGTTCTATGCTTTCCAGTTAACCTTAACCCTAGAACACTAACCCTCAGTTAAAATCACACCACTACTAACCATGGGTATATCATACCCGATTTCGAAAATATCAAAAAAGTATTAAATATAAATCTTTATTTGAAATATTTTAAATGCAAGCGCTTCAAACTTTGTACTTTGAGTTAATATTAATGTGGACTGAAAAACATTATTTAGGTAAGTAAATCAAGTACTGAAAATTGTAATTAACCCTAGAACACTAACCATCAGTTAAAGTTACACAACTACTAACCATGGGTATATCATACCCGATTTTGAAAATATCAAAAAAAAAAAAAAAAAATTAAATATAAATCTTTATTTGAAATATTTTACATGCAGGCACTTCAAACTTTGTACTTTGAGTTAAATAGGAACTGAAAAACATTATTTAGTTAAGAAAATCAGGTACTGAAAATTGTAATTAAAAATAGGAAAATTTGCGCTGGGTACTATATACCCATGGTTAGTGTTCTAGGGTTAATTAAGTTTAAATACAATGTCAATCGCTATTTCTTGTCCTCGGGATTGCTCTTTTCTCTTTCTCCTCATTACTGATGTTTGTGTTCCTAATTCCTTGTTCGAGTGACTGTACTGTCTTGCTTGCGGTGATAGTAATTAAAAAAAAATGGACAATGCTTTCTATATGAAATACTGAGGCGTAAAAGCAAGAGAAATAAAATTAAGAAATACTAGTAAAAAAAAAAAAATAATTCACAAAGTTTCATCTAAGAAATGCTAATAATTTAAAAGAATTACTACTAGGTGTAAAAGCAAGAGAAAATACATGAAATAAATACTGGTAATAAAAATAATTGCAATGTTTCATTTAAAAAAAAATACTGCCAACTCAAGCCAATTGCTATTAAATGTAAAAGTCAGTGTAATAAAATGAAAGAAATACTAGTAAAAAAGTAATAATAACTGACAATGCTTCATCTGAGAAATACTATCAACTTAACACAATTAAGACTGGGGTTAAAAGCAAGAGAAATAAAACGAAATAAATACGAGTCATGGCTCTCCACAATTTCCAGTAGGTTCTAGCTTTTAGTAAATCTTACTATCTCTCCTAAACCCTGTTTTGCCAAATTTGCCTTAAATTTTGTCGTTGCTCACATGTTTAGTCCGTATTATTCTCATCATCCTTCTGTAGAACCACATTTCTGTGGATTAAAGTTTCTACTTCATTTGTGTCGAGATTGTCCAGCATTCACTGCCACATAGGAGAACTGATATTACACAACAATTCAGCATTTTTTAATCATGGCTCTCCACACTTTCCAGTAGTTACTAGCTCTTAGTAAATACTATCTATTTACTATCTCTCCTAAAGTCTGTTTTGCTAGCTATTTACACAAGCATGTTAGTTAAATTATGCAATGATTTTTTACCTTCTTGGCTTCAATCTGTCCTGTGAGTATCACATTTTCTAAGCCCTCTTTCCACATCATGATCCCTAGAAATTTGAACTATCTCTTTCTGATGTTAAGTATAGGTTTTCTTTTAATTGTCATTATCACTTAAATTTTGTCGTTTCTCACATGTTTAGTCTGTGTTATTCTCATCATCCTTCTGTAGAACCATATTTCTATGGATTCGAGTTTCTACTTCATTTGTGTCGAGATTGTCCAGCATTCACTGCCACATAGGAGAACTGATATTAAACAACAATTCAGCAGTTTTTTTCTTCGTTTCTAACGATGCTTTTCTATTTCTTATTACATTAATTATCTTCTAGAAGGCATCTTTCGCTATGCCAATGCGCCTTCGGATTTCAGTGTCGCACTTTCCATCTTCTGTTAAAAGACGTCCTACATATTTAAATTGTTTTAATTGTTTGATTTTGGTATCACCATTCGGATATTGGGCAGTCTCTTTTGCTAACTGCCATGTTGCCTGTTTTCTTATAATTGGGGATTAGTCTTTTCTTCTCACTTTCCTTCACTTTCCTTCTGTAGGCGTTCCTGTAGTACCATTTATTTGTCTGCTTTCAATTTGTGTTATCTGCATTATATACTGTTAACATTGTGACCGTCAAAAATAAATCCTGGTAGGACTTCTAATCCTCTAAGAAATGGCGGGAAGCCACATTATTTTCTTTGTTTTAAGCAAACTTTAGTCCAGTTAATCTTCCTCAAATAAATTTTCAGAAAATTATATATTATTTTTGAAAGATTTTTTTAATGAAGATAATTATGTTGTATTCACAGACTTGTCAAAATGGACGATTTTAAAAAGAATAATTCCAATCAAATAAATTCGATATCAAGCACAGCAAAGCTTTTCGCTTCTTGGAAATATTAAATTTAATCTATTAACTAAAGTAAAAGCTTCAAGAAACACTTGCTTCTTGTAGGGGTAGTTAGATGTGTGTGCGTGTGTGTATGTTTGTGTGTTCGTATATATATATATATATATATATATATATATATATATATATACAAGCAGAATTTTTTTTCTCCTGATGATGGCCATGTTGGCCGAAACTAGTCGAGGAATCTAAATGAAATAATAATAATAAAAACGAAAGAATATTAATCTACAATCCAGTGTGTCTGAAGATTTTAAGTTTTTAATATTTTTATTGTTCAATATATATATATCACTTATCGATGAATTTCTAATTTTAAATTGCAGATTCTGATTCTATGCCCCCAAATACATATATAACATTGCAGTAGAAAAATTCAAAATCAAACTCAGCGTTGCTACTGCACGCTCCAAAAACAATAACACATTTCTAATAGCATTTTTCGGATACAACAATACATATATTTTCGTTGTCCTCTTATTACTGAGAGAAAAAACAAGAACCACATCTATTCCCTACCTGAAGATGTCTGTAGGAACAGACGAAAGCTTGTAGTAAAAATAAGAACTAATGCAACAGAAATTTATAAAAACAAGGATCTTTTCATTCATAACAGGTTCGGGGTTTTTGTATATTATTTGAATTGTTTGCGACGATGGATTTCTCCAATTAAATCATTAACCTTTGTATTTGTTTTTTGTATGAATAATTCATGAATTTTAAATATAAATATATATATATATATATATATATATATATATATATATATATATATATATATATATATATATCAAAACTTAAAACTATACTTTTGCCGTGCGCCAACAGCTTAGAGGTAGAATCTCCGATTGACGACAATTCAGCGTTTCGATCCTAGCTACAGGCAATCGGAGATCTATCCACACTGATGAGCTGTGATACAGCGAAACAGTCTGTGTATGATAATATATATGATCCTGAACAATTTATTTCGGTTGAGCTCTCTGGAGAGGAAGTGTCAGTTTGTAAACAGTGAATATTACGGCTAATAATGCAAGATTCTTCGGTAAAGCGAATCGAGTACTCTCAGTCACTGTGTGTTTATCTAAAAATAAATACGTTCAAATTCATCGTCATTCCTGCCGTGCGCCAACGGCATAGGGGTAGAATCTCCGACGCCAGTTTAACCGGGGTTTCGATCCTAGCTACAGTCAACCGGGTGTCTAGCCACACAGAGATACAGGGAAACAGTCTGCCTTTGGATGCCTATATATATATATATATATATATATATATATATTTGTGTGTGTGTGTGTGTGTGTGTGAAACAATTGAAATTGAAGCTCACCCGAGTGTAAGGAATTATCAACTGAAAACTGTCTGTCAGGTGTTCACCCTATGCTAACTTTGCTTCATCTGCGCAAAACCACCATGTCCGCATCTACAAGGGGAATAACTATTTATGTGTTCTATTTTATTTTATTCCCCCCCCCCACCTCAGATTTATTCTTTTATCTTTTTAGTCCATGTCAAGGTCTCCTTCCCAGCTTCTCGAGGGGAAATGGAAAAACCAAACTGAACAGATGCTTCGTTTATTTGCGAAATCTCTTTATTTTTTTACTTAATAAAAAAAAAATAAAAATAAAATAAAATTAGCGCACGCAAGCGTAAGTAATCCAGAGTTATCGTTCTTGGAATAAGCCTCCATTTTTTTTTTTTTTTTTTGCCACACCGCTTCCCGCATTCCAGGCAGGTGAGACGGACGGGAGGTTAGAATCCCATTATCTTATACACCTGCGGAAAGCTTCTAATCCACGAACATTGTGCGTACGTAACGCGGTTCAGTGGATTTTCCCTTAAACAGCTTTTGTGACGTATTCCTATTAAGTGGATACGGTTCGACGTTTAACTTTTTCTCTTTTTGCTGTGAGCTACGGCTTCCCCCTTTAATATCAGTAATGCCCGACGTAAGAAAACTCGAGTAGATTATCTAGTTCTCAAAGGATTACCTACTTTGGCCTTGTGCTACACTATGTCCCGTTTAGTAGTCCCCTGTATTTTGTTTAGAAAATTAACTTACAGGCCACTTCAGTATCAGAGTCGATTTTCTCCTCGTTAATCTAGCTTGAGAACTTGTGCCAGACTTGACAAATAGAATTTCTTCTTACACACACGCACACACACACAAACACGCACACACACACACACATTCTCACACACACACATTCTCACACACACATATATATATAAGCGAAATGACGGTTCCGTATAGGATTCAGGTTCGAATCATGTCGGATGATGAATATTTTCTGTGAAAATTTCTCGGACATTCAGGCCGGTAAATGTTGTTTAATACTGTTTATTATAAATAGAGCATTTTCTTAAATATTTGTATCTATAAAGAAATGTATAAACATAAAATGTCTTAATATATATATATATATATATATATATATATATATATATATATATATATATATATATATATATATATATTATATTGGATAGATGTGAGTTTGTGACCCTGTGTTTCACGCTTTAGCGATCGTCAGGCAACGTGAAACCCAGGGTCACAAACTCACATCTATCCAACCAAAATATTAACTCTATCTCTGATATTGAGCGCTTTCTAATAAGTACCTTATATATAATATATAAATAATTATACATATATATATATTTATTTATATTTATATACACTTTTCATATATATATATATATATATATATATATATATATATAGCCAAATGAGGTAAATATGAGATGGAGTAAAAATCCACAGTTCGTAACATTTATTTTTAAAAATGTGCTCAGTACAAAATTGAGCAAAATATTATTACAATATTTTTATTACAATAAATTACAATAAAACATTTTATATCGCTACACTAAAAAAAAGAATCATGTTTCAGTACTAAGACTGTACTTCGTCAGGCAATGGTAGATAATTTGTGATAAAAATGATTTATTAGGGAAATTTTAAAAAAAAACCGTTTCCTCTTTTCGGAAGCAAAATTGAGGGCATAAGGTCAGAATTAAAAATATAGTTGTTGGTATGTCTAGGATAACCAAATGAACGTCAGGTGTACGCTAACATATAAAAATAAGGTCAGATGCTAGAGATGGGCGGGTTACTTTTGCAAGTCAAGAAAACTGATGCTTAGACATGACATACAACGATAGTAGGGAACATTGCAACGACAAATGTGTTATAGATGCATCCAAGTATGATTTGCCGACTTGTTGAAGTAGACATAAAGTTATCAGAAACTGATTATTTAAAAAAAAAATTCTAATAATCAGGAAGCTTCTTAAAGGGACCAATAAGTAAAATTAACAATGTAGAAATATCTATATACGTTGCTAATTATACTGAATGAACCGTAAAACATGGCAATATTAAAGATGAATAAACCAAGTAAATGTTTGGTGGACCATTATATAATAATAAATTAATGGCTATCTACTAGTAATACTTCATTATTTATAAAACTTTTATTAACTATACTTTAAGGTAAAAGGTAGACAAATAATAATGTCTAACTCCGAGAGAACGTGTGCCCTACTAACGAAAAATACGACTCTATTCAAGAATCGAACCTGTATCCATTATTTCGATCAGAGAATCTAATTATAAGCTTAGTGTTATTTACCACTAAGACACGGAGCAGCATCCCAGCAAAACAAGTCACACATGCCTAATTTAAGCAATATCTATCTATCAATAGCCTGTGGACTCTGAGTGTTGACTTCAATATTCATATATATATATATATATATATATATATATATATATATATATATATATATATATATATATATATATGTATGCATTTACGCCCCGAGCAAGGCGTGAAACCACTAGGATGCAGGGGGTTGTAGAAGATTTGGAGCGAGAGCAGATAAGAGTGATAGAAGAAAGGATGAGGAGAGGGATAGTGGTTAGATCAAGATAACTGGAGATGTCGATTGACATTACATTTGAATAGTTGGAGATTATAGCTCTCAGGGAAACAGTAATTGGGAAGGGTGTTCCACCGGCGAGAGGTGCGAGATATGAAGCTATTGGAGTAGAAGAGACGGCTACATATAGTAGTTTCGACAGTGAAAGGGTGAGAGCGGGATGCCAGCCTCGTAGGGCGCTTGAATTCATGGAGTCTGGGAACCAGTGAATGCAGCTCCTCAGAGCAATTACCATGAAACTATTTGTAAAAAAGACAGAGAGAGGCGACGGCGTGTCTGTGAGAGAGCAACTGTAGACGAGATGCCATATCAGGGCCAATTATATTACATATCTGCCTCTGGATCTTGTCAAGAACTCCGAGGTAAACAGAAGGTGCCCCAGACCATATATGGCAGCAATACTCCATGCAAGGGCGAATGGTTGATTTGTATATTTGAAGTATCGATTCCGGGGAGAAAAAATTCCTGGCGCGGCACAGAGCATATATATATATATATATATATATATATATATATATATATATATATATATATATATATATATAGACGACTCTCTCCCGTCTGGTTCGACGTATGAGGTCAAGCAGATCAGTTCCCAGGAAACTGACAGCCCGACAACAGCACATGAGATTTGATTATAGTCTGTCCTGCTATTTACCCATAGCTGGAGCGAGAAGAGGATTCACACCTTTCCCAAGGGTATTAGCACGTAAGTGAATGTACTATATATATATATATATATATATATATATATATATATATATATTGAATAATATAGACATATCGTGTCTACTTATTTTTGTACTGATCTTTTTTCATTTGTCTAAGCAGTTTCTGGCTGTTAAGATGAAATTCTTCAAGGAAGTAGATTTTTTTAATCCATATACTATCGATCTTTTCCAAAATCTTCAGACAAAACTTATTGTAACTACGATAAAATCTGCATTCTGTTGTAATAATGTTTTTTATAAAAAAACGCGCTAACCTCTATGCTATAGTTATTCAAAAATATAGGATGATTTTCTTTTTGTTATTTGCAAAACAAGCGTGTCAATATAAATGAGCTCACTGGAAATTGTTAGATATGTACAGTGGCATTTAATGTTATATATGTACTTTAATATGTTGTTGCTTGGTTCGTAATAAATTTTGTTTAGTGTTAGAAACAGGATTGATTATTAACTGTACGTAGAAAGCATAGACTCTTGACAGAAAGAGAGACTGGCCTCTAAGTAGTCTATCTTAGAAGAAAGGATTGACAATTAACTTGGCGTAGATAGCATATATGTTTGATTTTACAAATGACACTCTAATTAAAAAGTAGCATAAATCTTTACGTTGAAAGTACTTCGAGGGCCTACTAATATCAGTATTACCAACTAAAAACAGACGTCGAAATATATTATATCATTATATTGCATCACTGAATCCATTTTTAAACAATTTAACCATTTTTTTTTTTCTAAAAACAAATCCTATGTACGTAAATTCATTCCAAAATCAACCTTTGAAAAAACCCCAGACATCGTGTATACTATACATACACATATAAACACACATTTACGAATATACATTATCATCTGACTCTGTTATGATGTTAATTTGGGGTTAATAAAGACAAACGCCAAATAACATGTAACAATAAAATGGGGTTTATTCGGTTGGTAAGTTGGTACAGATATCGCCTGAGTAGTCTATAACTAACTCAGCCCAGATTTTCTTCTACACTGTCTTTTGACATGCCACTATTTTACGTCCTTGTTTGTAGACGAGTTCATCTTCAAGAGGGGTGGTAGGTTCCTACACAACAGACTCACACATGAACAGGCTCTAATTATTATGCATTTATACAAAGCAATAAATACGGTTTTTCAGTTAGGTTTGGAATCCGTTGCTTGAAATTTCGAATAGACGCTTCGTATCTCCTTGAATTCGGAACGTCGCAAATTATGCTAACGCTGGTTTAACAAGTCGAATGCACGTGACACATAATTAACCAATGAAAATCAAACAACGCAAATGTAAAAAAAAAAAATATACCAGAATTTATTTCTTCTTTTTTTTGTTGCCATATCTCAGTCTCTGGCGAAGCTTTAAAGTGAAGCATGTGCTGGGTTTGTAAAAATTCGTCTGCTCCTATATAGAGAGGTTTGTCACATGATTTTAGGCGGGCTGTCATTGGTTACTTAAAACACGTTGGTTCAGAAAAAAACTGCTCACCACCAGATAAAGGATCGGACCTGCCCCGAAGTAACAGAGAAGTAATACTCTCCGCCGAAAACGGCACCAGTTACCAAGGGGTTTAAAGGTACAAGCTATCTAGCCCTATTTCACTAGGATATGTCCGCCTGACATATTCTCCTATATAGGAAAGGATATTGTCTTTATGTTAACCGTTGTATTCATGTTTAGGTGTAAATAAATATGTTTATTATATGTTGATAAAGGATTCTTTTATTTGTGTCAGTCCCAAAGTAAAGTGTAACTAGAACAATGCATGTTAGATAGATAAGTTAGTCAGTTATGTGCCATGCGTGATGTACGCTCAGACGATCATGTATCTTTCGATTTTTCCCCTCGCAGCAGGTGGGCATTTCGTTTGCCGTAGACCAGTTGCCATCAAAGGCTATAGAACCCGGTCTGTCCAGCTATTTATCCATAATAAGCAGAAGAAGAGGATTCATAGATATATCTTAAGGGTATTATCACGTAAGTAAACGTAATGGATTCGACCAAAATTCGAACTCGCCTCTCCGATTCCACAGTACGAGCCACTATCCATTACTCTACCCTAGACCGATAAGCGTTTCCTACTTGTTCTTTATCTTATCATTATTTTCTGATTTCTGATTAATATTTGATCTATATTTCATGCGAACCCATATATATATATATATATATATATATATATATATATATATATATATATATATATATATATATATATATATATATATATATATATATATATATGCTCGCATCAAATATATTTCCATTCTTTGTATATATATATATATATAATTTACATTCATTATATATATATATATATATATATATATGTGTGTGTGTGTGTGTGTAAAGAATGGAAGTTACTAAAAAATCTTATCCCTAATGCTTAGATTGATTTTATCAAAAGCTAATTTTTTTACAGCAAGAACACGAAAACTAGGCTTACGACCACATCACATTGAAACTGAAGTTAAGCAATGCCGACTCTGGTCTATATCTAGATGGATGTCCGCTTGGGAAAATCATTTGCTGTCACTTTGGATGTATTGTGCGGGTGTTGTCACGGATAACGGCTCGAAATGAGAAACCGGAGAGGCGAGTTCTAATTCCGATCGGGTTCGTTGCATTCACTTAACGCGCAAATACCCTGCTGCACCGAAAGGAGACATTATCGTCCAAGCGTGCCACATCCGCATCCTTTCCCTATCAACACAAAATGAGCAATCGCGTTAGCGTAATGGCCCATTCCTTCCGCCATGAATCTGGAGAAGGCCGACGTCCAATAAATAATAATAATAATAATAATAAGAAGAAGAAGAAGAAGAAGAAGAAGGTCGCCATGAGAATCCGTTCCATCGACGTGACT